>WEIS01029058.1:1131-16142 GCA_013389965.1 Todus mexicanus
TTATTCATATTTTTCAACAAACTACACTTTAAAAAAAAGAAGTTCTAGTGTCAGTCTTAATATTAGGCAACATTTAACACGTATTGTGTCAAAAACGGTCAACCTTTTGCCTTTAACTCTTCCATGTATTTCACATGGCAGAAGTCTTGCCCTGAATTCTACTATATACTCTAATCTATTTCCATAACAGTAATGTTCTGATTACAACACCTTCCAGACAATGTCCAAGTGTTTCTGTGCAAAATCAAGCTCCCACAGCCTCTACAAGTTAACGGAAGTCAGATGCCTCAAGAGTCAAAAACGACTGAGGAATGTGGACCCTGATAAGCACACGCAGCTATATGCTGTGGATCAAATATCTGATGTTTTCAATCAACAGCTACCACTGGATGAATTAATCCTTGTGAGTGAGACAACGAAAAGTAACTTAAGGGAAGTGTCCTGCAGTTCCAGAGACACTGCTATTACAGGTCATCAGTGCAGCACACCTTCCACTATTTAGTAGTTCTCAAGTGTTATTCATATTATACCTGCAGGACTGGAATGAATGTTTTATATATCTATAGTTAAGCTTGGACATTGAAAATTACACCTGATAATCTGCAATAACAACAGTATTCAGCAGCATTTTAGAGCTAAGAGCTAAACACTCCGTCTGTGTAACTACATACTTGAAACGCTTCCTGAGGAACTGATCTGTAGAGTTTCTGCTTTTACTTTGATGTTGAAAAATTGCTCCCTGTGAATCAACATCCTTGTTCATTTACATTCCTCAATTATATTTTGATCAATGATTTCTTTCCCTGACTTGGTCTTACAATCCCCTGTAATCAGCAATGCCTTGTTCTTTGGCACTGTATCAGTAAGCCCCTATAAGCCGGCCACAAAACACATATTTCCTCACCTTGGCTGCAGTGGTAGCAGCACATCTGAATAACCATCAGTTTTACTAAAGCTTCTTACATGTGGTCTGAAATGGAACTGTCATTGTCTGGAATGTATCTAATTAAGAATGTAAATACACCCTTACTCAAAAAATGAATGCCAGGGTTTGCTCAGCACTCTCTCTGTGCTGGCAGTCAGTATTTCTAAGGGATGGTAAAGTAGCTGACTAGCATTTCACCAAATCTCAAAAAAAACCCTCTCATGAAAAATGGTATTCATTTAGTAGAAAGCTGTGTGTCCTTTTTAGGTCTGGGGGGTTTTTTTGTTTAGTTTGTGGGGTTTTTTAATCTGCTGTCAGGACTGCAATTTTGGGCTGCTGAATACATTCAAATGCAGCTGAAAACGCTTCAAGCCACACTGATTTCAAAGGCAAACACATACATTGTTTAGGAAAATGGGAGGTTCAGTGGTGGGAGTCTGTCATAACCTCATCAACTCAGAGGAGGAGGAGTATCTGCTCTTTGCTACTCACAGCTTCATCTACTGCCAATAAGGTAAGTTGTGATACTTTTTTCTTGCCTTGTCAAATTTACTTGCACAGCAGAAGTCAAAGATGGCACTGACAGAAGTCATCATATTAGTATGACGTCCATTTAGGTGTTGTACAACGACTTGTAATTTTACAGATGCACTAGGCATTTACACAGTACATGTATACACTGCACTTACTGGGATTTCTGCATTTGTAAAGCCTCCTCAGATGAACGTATTTTCCCCTCATCTTTCAGAAAAAAGTACGGAGGATATATCTTTTTCTTTTTTGAGTGACTGTCCACATGCACACACACATCACAGAAAACTGTAAGACTACAGACTCAAGAGCTCCCTGCAGAGCAGTGTCTGTGTCTTCATAGAGACTGAAGCTTTGTTAAACTCCTCAATGCATTTCCCCCAAAATGAAAAACTCCATAAAGGAATTCAGTCATGATCATCTGGAACTCAAGATCACGAAGACTGGACAAACAGAACACTTGGATGATCTCACTGAGGAACAGATGAAAACAACTCTGTAATCTTAAAAACCCCACAGTCTACGAGTCACTAAGGGAAGGCAGGATGAGCAATGCAGACATTAAGTGAGGTTTAACTGATCTAGAAAATAATTAGATGTCCTAACCAAAACTCTTAGCCTATATTCTCTGAAACAGGAACTGACCAGAAGACATTAGAGCAGATCACCCTCAATCTGGTTTCTTTTGCCAGATAAATCCTGCTCAGATTTCTCCTGCTATAGGCAAGAATCTTCTACAAAGCAGAGGAACAGAGCCAGGGAACACAACCCTGTGACACGAGGCATCTTGAGCCAGGAACAAGCACAGAGTTCAGCACTAGCAAATAAGGAGGGGCAAAGTTCAGTAAATTTTCATTGATAAAGACTGTTGTATCAAAGCCACTAATCTATCCTGTATTTGGCCTTCCTTGAGCAGGACTCATAGAATTAGAGGGGACAGAGGAAAAGAATACAATGACCCTATTAGTATCCCAGTCATTTAGGATATTGACTAGCTTGCAAGTAAAAGGTCTGATGCTTTCTTCCTCATATCTCAGGCACAAACCTTCACCCCAAAATTACTGCAGTCCCAGCAGGACTGGAATTGAACCCATCAATTAACATCTACATACTGATAGCTGAGATCACCTACTAGGATATTTAAATACGGAGGAAGCAAACTCTGCATCTGCTCTTGATCCACTTCCAAAGACTGACTGCTCCTTTACACAGAAGAGGACAGCATTCAAAACTCCACTAATGTAACATACTGCAACAGCAGTGGCACTCATCGCATAAATGGGATTTTCCTGGGAGGTACCTGCCTTTCCTGTCTGATCCTGAAAGCATCTGTTGTAAAACTCTCTTTTTCAGATATGTACAGAAAAAAACCTTTATAATTCCCTGATTAGCAGAGAAATTACACCTTTTGAAGTATATAGTTTTGAGAATGTGTCACCAAAAAGGTCTTTTTGAGCAGAAATGGTTCCAACTCAGACTCCCCTCAAAATGTACATAGTTTAAAAGAGCAGCAAATAGATATGTTGCTTTTGTCTTTGTCATAGACATGCCTGCTACTGTGAGATCTGTAAACAGAACCTGATCAAGACAGGATGGCGTGAAAAGCAAACATCTGGAGGATGTCAGAAGAGCAGAAGCCCACTCATGAGTAACTGTGACAGGTACAAACAGAAGGAAAGCAGACACTTGAAGATTCCTTGAATACATGTGGTAGAAACCAAATATAATTCAAAAAGGATTAGGAAACTCCTAAATCTGATAAGAAACAAAAATATTTTTTTAATGCTGCAGGACTGAAAATTAGCAAAACAATAATAGAACTTTTTCAGGCAGTTGCAATGAAATTACACCCTGCATCATGTAGTTAGGTGCTGAACAAGGCAAGCCGGCCAGGCTCTAGTGAGCCTTCTAGATAAAGTGTATCATTATCTAATTTTTTCTGCTTGGCTACATGCACAACCACCAGATAAAAAATAACTTACAAACAATCACTTCAAGACAGAATCATTTAAGACTTAACTCCCTGGCAACCAATCCAAAATCACTATTAATGAAGTGAAAGAACAAAAAAACATACAACAGTGTTTCAGGATCTCTCTTCAGTATATAAACAATTTCATAATTGACAACTGGAATAAGGATGAGACATTTTAAAGATTTTGCACATTTGAATTCTCCTGAAACTGTTTAACTTACATCCTACAATATGTTATAAGACACTAATATTTCTCATACTAGTATTAGAGAATCATAGAATGTTTTGGGCTGGAAGGTATCTTTAAAGGTCAGTTAGGTCCAACCACCCCACACTGAGCTGGGATGTCTAATAGAGCAGGTTGCCCAGAGCCCCGGCCAATGTGACCTGGAATGTTTCCAGGGATGGGGCGCCTGCCACTTCTCCGGGCAGCCTGGGCCAGTGCTTCACCACTATCAGTGTAAAAAACTTCTTCCTTCTATCTAGTCTAAATCTACACTCTCTTATTTTTAAAACATTACCCATTATCATATCACACTAGGGGATAACGGTCCCTGCTAAAAGTGTTGTCCCCATCTTTCTTATAAGCCCCCTTCTAAACACTGAAAGGCCACAGTAAGGTCTTCCTGGAGCCTTCTTTTCTCCAGGCTGAACAGCCGCAACTCCCTCAGCCTTTCTCCATAGCAGAGGGGTTCCAGCCCTCTCATCATTTTTGTGGCCTCCTCTGGACCCACTCTAACAGGTTCATGTCTTTCCTTGCTGAGGGCTCCAGACCTGGGAGAGTGCTCTAGGTGGGGATTCACCAGAGTGGAATAGAGAAGCAGAATCACCTCCCTCAACCTGCTGGCCATGCTAGCCTAAAATATGTTTTTATATTCTAATCAAAAGAAGAATCTGTCCCTTACTTTCTTCTCATCTCAAAAGGCAATGCAGAAGACAACCTTCCTTTGAAAAATGTATTTACATTTTTTTCCTGTTTAATTGTATTTAAAAAAAAATTTGCTGAACATATAGTTATTGCAGTTTAGATGTGATATCATTTCAAATGTAATATGTGGACTGAATGTATTTGGAAAACTCTGCATCTGACACAACGCTTTTTCAAATTTTAAAAAGAACCTGTTCCAAAGCCTTTTTTTGAACTTCGGGAAAAACACTAGGATAAGTATATTGATTGTGAATGCATAATATTAACAGAAACCAGGCTGTTAATTCTTATGGTGTAAAGTCGACAAAAATTCAACAGGAGATTACCAGGATCACCTAAATATATTCTTCATTTCCACATTCCATTAAATAAGGTTAAGGTTAAAGCTACAAGCACATTTGGGTTTGTAGCCACAAACTGATCACTAATGAAGTGAATGACGACCTTTACATTTTTATGCAACATTCTGATCTGGTACTCAATGCAATTCTAGCCTTCTTGAGCTATAATCACGTGCATTTGGTTTAATCCAAGATTCCCAGATCACTTTGAGCTGGACGTAAGCTTAGAGACATTGTTCACATACACAGTTTTAAATTCTCCCGAAAATGCCCTGATGTCCTATACTATCTTAAAAATGAATATTAAATGAACAAATAAAAAACTTACCCGAATCATCATGACTGCACATCTGATGTTATGAATTGTATCATACACCTTCTTAGAAATATCCACAAACTGGTTGTCATCAAACAGATGCACTGTGTTCTTGCTCAAGCTCTCCAATGCAATATTTACTTGACTAATAAACTCTGGAATCGCTATTTAAAAAAAGAAGAAAAATTTCAGTGAGCATGGAAAGAATAAAACATGATTTTTTCCTACGGGCAAATTGCATTGGTTAAACCTTTATTTTAAGAAGTATTCTAGTAATAAAATGATTCCATTTTAAGTGGGGACACACACATTTGTAATTTTTATTACAGTGGTTAAGACTGCACTTGGTAAGTACTGTTGTACACTGTAAGCTGTGGATGGTTAGACAGTACAAAAAAGAAGGCTTAAAAGAGGGGATTGGGAAGCAGTTGTAAAAACTTGCCAGTGATTTCAGAAGTAACTTTACCCAAAGAATGAGGGTTAATAACTTAGCTCAAAGTTGGAGCCACCTTTCAACAGTCTCCTACTTTTTCAGAATCTTCTTTCAGTCTAAATGGAGACAAAACTACTAAAAGATTGATGCTTATTCTCCAAATCACGAAATCCCACAATTGTAACCTGGAAATTCTACCTTGTTTGATTGATTCAAACAAATTATACATTTTGATCAGTTCAGGCTTTACCCAGAATGTCCTAATAACTGATTCCAGTTGAGGCTTTACCCAGAATGTGCTAATAACTTTCTTCTAGTGTTCCATGGCCTTATTTTGCATGGTGACCTGCATGGCGACCTGGTATCGCTGTATCTCCCTTGATCCTTCTCGGCAATTCAAAGCAAAGGAAACCAAATATACAGAATATAGAGTGAAGAGAGAATGCAGCCAGAAAATCCATCATGCACAGAAGGACCTCAAACAAGTGCAGATCAAGCTCACTGCCAACAACTCATTTCCTCTCATTTGGAGACTAAAGACACAGAAGAAATAATAAGTAAAGAGATAGAACTCAGCTCCTGTAATATTCAATATGGATAACATATACCTTATGGAACAGAAGCAGTCTTCAGGGAATGTGTTCATTTCAAACACAAGTATAATGTGCTTTCCATCTCCTTCTCCACAAGTACGTGCTGTGTCATTCACAAATTCATACTACATGAAAGCGACTCTACCAATACCTTAAGTATTAATCAATTCAGGTAAATTTTGAAGCACATAATAATTTTTTATGCAGACAAAGCTTCAGGTCAAGTCAACAGGACTTCTGAATTAGAAAACCTGGCACCATATACTTTAAATATTAGGAAAGATGCCACAATAATGCTTTAACCCCTAGCTTCATATAGAGAAACCCACATAACCCTGGAAAACATTTAAATTCATTCTTAAATTACAGTAATTTCACTATCTCCAAGTTCAGTTGTTTCTCTCTAGAGTGCAGAACATGTACTTCATGTGTCAGTTCTCAGAAACAAGAAACTTCAGTTAATTCAGTGGGAGTGGGAAGGTTCATTTTCTTCTGTAAAATAGGTCTGCACAAGCGTAAGACAAGTAGATGCCATTTAATTTGGAAATTACGGTATTTAAAATCCTTTCTTCCCTCTTCAGATTGTCACTTGAATTACCTTGCCTTCTGAAAAGGTCAGTGGGAAGAACAGATTTCTTAAATGGTAGGGAAAAAAGTCAAGGTATGCTTTTCATTAGCAACCAAATGGAGTATTTAGGGAGAGGGTGTGCCTATTTATTTAGTATTTTTTGAAATAGCTCTTTCTAAAAAGAGAAGAAAAAAAGAAAGACACAAGCCTACAATTTCAGAACATGAAATCTTTTTCCTTTTTTTTTATTTTCCTGTTGAACAAAGATCTTGGTCTCTAGGCTATCAAAATAATTGCAAGCATGGCAATTTTGAAAAGAAGAGTCACCTCATATATTTACATAAAATTAAACACTTAACTCTTTATATGTGTTATAAAAATGTCGCAAAGGAGATCTCCAGGAATTCATGGCTTTCATTGGTACTGTCAAAACCATCAGGTGTTTTCCATAGCCTTCTACATCCTCACTTATCAGTTCATTATAGTCCATATACATTCACTTGGTGGATATATGAGTTCTTATCCATCATCTGGCATCAAAAATGTTTCATACACACTCCAATGGTTCAGACATCGGTCTGAAACCCTGCATTAAGTGGACTAGAATTACATGATTAAAGTGCGTCTTTGCTGTATTCTGCTTTATTTTGCTAGGCAGCCTAACTACAGAGAAGTAGATGTAGGCAAAAAAAGGTTGGATAAGATTCATCTTTTCAAATTTTCAAAAGCAAAGAAAAGTTAGACAAGTTCTAAGTAAAATGACAAATTTCAAGTGCAAAACAATTGAGAAGCATTATTAGATTTTTGTGATTTTAATATTAAAACATTTTCAAAGAAAACATTACAAGTTTTACTTGAATTTCTCTACTTTTTTTCACAAGGAAAACTGTGAGTAAATAAAAAGTGAAAACATGGATTACTTATTTTTCACCATTGTTATACTGAAGTACTGAAAGTAAGAGTATGTGGTGCTCTGCCACTTCTGCAGGGCAATCTACAGGCCCCATCTCTTCTGCTTATCTTGGATATATATAGGCAGGGAGCAGTTCTCCCTCTCAGTTGAGAATGCCACAGCTTGTCCAGCAAGTCAAAGGAGAGCAGATGCGGTGGATTACTGTATGCACATACACACAGTTTATTTCAAGAAAAAGAATTTGTGGTTAATAATCAAACTTCCACCTTCAGTGTTTATCTATATGTATGAACACTGTGAACAACTTACTGTATAGTGTAAACAGTCTCGAAAAAGGTTCAAGAGCTTCCACTAGAGTCAAGACTGAAAAACAAAGGCAGCTTTGAAATGGAAATGAAAACACAGTGCCCAGATGAATCAGTGAAGCTCCCTGTGGCAGACCTACAGATCCTAGCTACAGGTAGACTCTGCAAGACTCCACAGCTATTAATTGAACTTAAGTTCAATGACCTTTCAACAAAGGACAAGAGTCTTTGTTGGGCAGTCAGTCATCTAAAGACATCTTCTGTGCTGAAATAAGAGTCCCAGGACTGTTTGGTAGGAGACAGGAAAATATGAGCAGCCTTCCTAAAGAGCTTGTCTCGTCAATACACAAAAATAAATAATATGCAGAGTGAATAAGAAATTTCAGCTAGTGAAGCACTCAGAATAAAAACCCCATGAAGGTTAGTACCTAAACTGAATCTCTAGTATCAAATTGTGTAAAGACTTCAGGAGAACTTAATGAGAATGGTGTCAGAAGCATTTGTTGTAAGAATGGGAATCTAAGACAGGTCCTAAGACCAATGCTGTAGCTCAAGGTACCAAAAATGCATTGTCCTCTGTCATCCAGAAGTCAACACTTGACAAAGAAAAGTTGAAAGCAGTTAGTATATTACCATTCCTAACCACAGGGCTAAGAGCGCACCTGAAAACAATCCTTGGAAGACACTTCTTTCAGGAAAAAAAATCGTCATTTGATACACAAGGCTAAGAAATTGATCTGAGGGCACCCACAAACTCTGTAAAATGGTCTTCAGAACTTCACTGTGTTATCTCCCCATTTCTGTCTGTCAGCCTAAAGGAACTCAGACTGCCTACAAGACCAGGAGGGCTCTTTGGAGCTAACCCAGTAATATGTCAATCCAAAGCTATCAATACAAAGGCAGAAAACTCTAGCCTCAAGAACAAGCCATCAGTAGAAGCAGTACTTTTATGAAAAATTCCAGTGCTGCAGAGAAAACAAAATGCAGAATCCTACACTGTTAGTGCTTCCAGGGTAATTTTAAACCAAAGAGACTTCCAGGATTACCCCAGAATAACATTTAAAGGTAAATTTAGCTGCCAAAGTTTTACAAGGGAGATGTAGTTGTAAGCAACATGAGATGTACTAAGGCTTTCATTGCTGGCAAGACCAAACCATGCGAAGAAGACGACTCTTAGCCTCTGAAAGATGAAAAGTAGGCAGGATGCAGGACTTCTCTCTTTAATCATAAAATTAGATGTAGATCAAGTGGCTCACAACATGAGAAGACTGTGACCTAGCAGAACTAAAAGTTTGCTAAAGCCTGTCTGCCTTAAAAGCCTTCAGACCACTCAGAAAATCGTGAAGCCATGGCAACGGGGCAAGCTGTTATAGTTAGGCTAGTCCTAAGAATGGAAGTACAGCTATAGTATATGAAGCCCAGCTCACCTTACAAGATCTAGTAAGTCCATTGTTGACACTAGAGTATACATACTTTCTTGAATTCTATCTTCTTGTTCTACCAAGGCAGCGGAGCCTAGACTTATGGAAGGAACTCTTACCTTTCCAGATGCACTTGCTGTATCTCTGCAAGTAAGCTGTATCTGTGCCAGGAGGCTCAGGGGATATCACTGCCTGAAAGGAGGTTGTAACAAGGTGGGGATCGCTTTCTTCTCCCGAGTAGCAAGTGATACAGGACAAAAATAGCCTCAGGTTGCACTGGGAGAGGTTTAGATTGCATTGGACATTAAGAAAAATTCTTCACCAAAATGTTTGTCAAGTCCTGAAACAACATGCCCAGAGAAGTGGTGGAGTCGCCATCCCTGGAGGTATTTAGAAGACATATAGGCATGGCATTTAGGGACATGGGTTAGTGGTGGACTTTGCAGGATTAATGGTTGTACTCCTTAATCTTTTCCAACCTAAATGAGTCTATGATTCTATATATGCTCTCTCCTATTTTACCTTGTAAAAGAAGTAAAACAATGAAGAGACAACAGTGGAAACAGTCCACAGAAATCTCCAAGTCTCCTACTTGAAAAATGAGCTCAAAATTACTCTAGGTACCAAGAGCTCATGAGAACTCACAGCAGTTCAGAACTAGTGATTTTGTATCTCATGTCGACAAGGAAAATACCCCTTGCAGACATAGGGCCTGTGTACAAAATCAGTCAGATCTTGAAGAATCATACAAATTAGTGCCATTTGTTTTCAGTAAGCATACATGAAGATTATTTTTAAAATGTGTCTGTACATTCATTACCAAAAATAGAGTGTTTATGTACTCTGTCCACTGCTGCTTAAATTTCAAAGAACATTTAAATGTAAATCTTATCTGCAATGCTTAATTGTACATACAAAATCAGCTCTAGAGTGGCAGCCATTATTCACACATTAGGGTGCCACAGTGAAATAGTATGAAAGCACAGTCAGTATAAGTCAAAGAACAACTGAAACAAATATAAACCCACAAAAATATGAAAAAGCTTTTGGGGAAAAACAGTGTTGACAAATAAAAAAAAGGGGCAATAAAAGGAATAGCCAGTATCAAAAATTGTTCAAAAACACAATCCCACATTTCTATTTAAAACTGTTGTACTGTGTTTTTACTTCATTATTTACTGTTTAAATCCTGTTCAGTTGAACAATTTGCATTTCTATCCAAAACCAAAAACAAGTTCTTCCCAAAAGAGCACTGAATTTTATTCAATTGCTGGACCACTTGAGAACATTTTTCCATAGCCCACACAATAAATCCACTGATCACTGACTCTGATCCTATTTTTAAAACATGCCTTTTGTATTACTGTCAAGGTTTGGGGTCAGGGCAGTTTGCTAGATCTATAATAGACAGTGTCTCAAACTCCTCTCCCTCCCCAAAGGGGAAGAGAAAAGGAATAATGGACAGAGACTTATCCATTAGGAAAGAAAACTAGAACAGCTTTAATGAAACTGAAAATAATAACAAAAATGGAATACATAAAAATATATATAGGAAGAGTATTGAACCCAAGCCCTCCGATAGCAATTACATCACTGTCACAACTGATGCTGCGGAGCAGACACTGGGAATGTGCCAGCCTGGGCCCAGCAGCAGATGGGAACCGCGTTCAGCAGTTGGATACAGGAACACACAGATCGGGGTCAAAGGCAGAATGGACAGAGTCCTCCTTGGATGCTGGTCATTGAAAAAGAAAGGAAGTGAGAAGCAGTAGCCTCTGGTTATCCCTCAGCTTTATACTGAATATGATATATATGCGATGGAATCCCTCGTTGGCCAATTTAGGATCACCTGCCCTATCTGCTCCTCCCTGCAGGTGCAGCCCTTACTTTCTGCACCTGCCGGTGTGGTACACAAGATCTAGCAGCGACCTTGGTCTGCACACTAATCCTTGGTACTAACTCTAAACATCAAGCGTTACCACTGCTAGAAGTAGGCATTGTCTGCAAAAACATGCTGTTAACTTCAGAAGTTAGAAGAGATTTAGCTGAAAAGTAAAATCACAGAACAGAATTGTTCTGTTCTAACCTAAACCAGGACAATCACAGTTCTTCAACACCACATCTAATGATATGTAATACATTGGCTTTATATAAAATCAGTTATCACAGAGCCAATTATCTAATATCCTCCTAATATCTAATGATGTTCTTAGCTCACCATTTCATTTCATAGCACAGGTATTTTATCATTACGAGAAAAACTCAAAGCATTTTGAACAATATAAGACAGAACTTGATAAAAATTGTCATACTTCTTTATGGAATACCTTGGAAAACTGAACTCAAGTTTTTTACTGCTCTGTCTTACAAAGCACCTGCTGAACCTTGAGAACCTCACACATAATCGACCCATACTACAGGGGGCTCTTGCTTTGACCTCAGCAGGTCTGCAATCACACCGGGTTGGATACCAGCCTTTGATTAGAACCCCTATATTGCAACACATTAACTCACGGTCTTTCCTAAATATAGGATCTCTATTGTCCATCAAATCTGAAATTCCCCTCCTTTTCTAAGAGTAAAAATTTAACATTTCTATTTCAGAGAAATATACCATCGATGCTTTTTGTTTCTGTAGGTAAAAAATTATCAGTAACTGCTGATTAGGAAAAAGAAATCTGTCCTTAGAAGCTCACAGATAATATTTTTTTAATTTCCCTAACTTCATTTAAATCCTGACACCCAGCAAATGCTACAGGCAAGCAGTAAGGCAGTAGGCATACCTTCTGTCCCTCAAGTTAACATTCAAAAAAAGCAATGATGGTAAGGAGAAAAAAAACACAACAAACAAGACAGAACTTGAAAAAAAAAACAACAAAACAAACACAACCCCAAACAAAACACAACAAAAAAACAGGAACAAAAGTTAGAAAAAAATACGAAGAGGAGGAATTTAAAAAGAAAAAGAAAAAAGTGGCAAAAGAGCAAAGCACCAGTTATTCTTCAGTGAGGAAAATAATACATTACTTTCTTGTCTTGTGAGGTAATTCACTATTTCTTTTCTGTATGCCTTTTCATTTTACTCTATGCTTCGCAGCATGGCTTGAGTTTAATTTTTATTGTGTTCACCTAACTTTGCTTAGCAATTGAGAAAGCAACATAGTAGAAGGAATAGATGCTTGAATCTACTGTCCTGAGGATATTCTTTGACACTATATTCTAGAATTGTACATTAAATTAAACTGAACTTATCAAGAATCTTTTCATGGCTTTAAGGACGTCCTTCATCTTTCAGCAAGAAGTTCAGATGAATCCTCCTGTGGCAGCGTAAGCTGAGAGTTGTGGCAAGTGGTGTGTATCTCACGTATTTTATTATTCCCCCATAATCTGATTACTTAGCATGAAAGTCAGTGTGATGGGTATAGATAGTTTGCTTTCAGAGGATTTAAATAGTTTTACAGCTGCAGGAATTCAGCTAAAGTGAAGCATAAGCAAAGTATGGTTGAGAAGATTAAAAATACAGCTACACTTAAATGCAGCATAATACTACAGTAAGTAAGAAATCTCATTAATAACCATTCAGTCTTAATTCAGTACTTTTATTTTTTCATTTCATTCTTTGAGGCCAATTAATAGTTTGCACTTCTTGTGATTTAAACATAAGCATTTGCAAATTTCTTCTGGAGTGGTATCTAAGAATTCCAAGTAGTCAGAACATTGTGTATTCCAGTAACCCAGTTTTACTGCTAAGTTTTATTTCTATTCCTAATGCCATTTCAATACAAAGTGTTATACAAAGAACTAATAAATTAATCAAACAGAACCCATCTAAGCTAAGGCAACTGTGCTGGCCAAGGCTTATCATTTAAAATATAGGGACTATTTTTTGCAAGAAGCTTGAGGTACGCTCCCAAGGCATGCTCTTTAGAGTAGAATGAACTGATTGATGTCTGATGGAGACATCGTCATTGGACGCACTCAAAAATATTTTTAAACAATAATGGAATTACTGCTAAGAAAGATGATTCTGCATTCACTGCAAAAAGGTTGAATTCAATAACATGAACAGGTTTTTGAAACATCAATCATTTATAACTATTACAAATCCACATAATATTCTGCTAATGTGAAGGTCAAGCTGTTTCTAAATTTATTTTCACTGTGATACAGACAACTTCAAGTCTGTATTTTTGTGATACAATGTTAAACTGGTAATACTTAATTATAATACTGTACAGATGACTTGCCAACACATACATATATATATTAGCCATGTGTATTATTAATGAATGGCAATCCAATAAATTGCTGCTTTTGAGTTTGAAAAGGCTCTGATTGATCCTGCTTTTAAATACACCCATCAGAGCGATTCAACTGCCTATCTGGAAAACATGCAGTTACTTTCATTTGCACCAAGACAACATAGATATACACAAAGTCAGCAAACTGGATGGGTACAGGTATGGGTAAAGGTGACTTTGGAGTCTGTGCACCTCTGCACTGTCCCCTGCCAAGCTCTCTCTCCACAGTCCTTACACAGCCAGGTAAATTCATGTAACACTGCAGATGGGGATTGAGGCAGTGCCTAAAATTAAGTACCACAGTTCCAGAGCCACCACTTAAGAGGATCTTTCTTCACTTGCTGCACAATGTCCAGAAAAAACAAAGAGAGGAGGTTTTGGTTCTGCAGGGGTAGATTGATTTCCCTGTATGAGGTATTAAAGGCAAGTCACAGCATCTGTAAGAGCAGAGAGATACTTAGAGATCATATAAATACATACATATATTTTTTTAAAGCTCTCTAACTACTGCACTTTGTTGCCACACTCAAGGACAGAGATCTGAGATCTCTGATAAGAAAGACATTTTCCCCTAGGTCATACTGGCAAAGAATTTCAGAGTTGTTTTTTTTTTTTTGCATTGCTTAGCAGACAGTGTGTAGGACCATGTGGGCCTGTCTTATCTCATCAGTTCCCTGCTATTGCAAGGCCTTTACAGGCTGTGGAAATTTGCGCTCCTCCTGAACTCAGTTTATGGCACAGAACAGCATGACCTTTTTCAGTCTAACTGGAGTCAGTAGGCTTAACTTAGAGACATTTGAACTAAACAGAACATGTGGTGATACATATAAACTAAGATTAGTAAAACCCTAAGTCTGTATCTAAGAAAGGCATGATAACTTTTCCTAAGGGACACATAGAGGCTTCAGTTTATCTTCAGTGCACTTGTGGACTACCATTGTATCTTCACATTTACGTCCTCACTTCAAAACCAGTGACCATACAGCAGCACGATAACAAAGCTCAAGGAACTGTAGCAGTTGAAAACTTTATTTCTTGGTTGCCAAGCTAGTTTTGAGGCGGTTCAGTATTCCAGCCTATCTTGCTACCAAGGCCAGATAGCTGACATGGTAGTACTGGGTCCAAGGAAGGCGTGAGGAAAGGGTGGCTGAGGCACGTGGGCACCACTGTTGGCAATATGAGCTGCATTTCAAGCTGTTTACAATGGCTGAATGGTAGCCCCTGTTTCTATGATTACCATTTGTTATCACAGATTTCTAATGAAGTTTTTCTTCACTGGCTTTGTTATATCCAAGGTCAAAGCTCTGCCAGCAAGAGTAGTGACCTGACTAACACATCAGGCAATTTCTAAAGGCCGCTGAACAAATAATCCTGAGTTGGGATTGTTCAGATGTACTGAAAAGGATTCAGGAAATTATGTACAAACCACTAAGGGAAATGGAGGGAGCCCCTCCATTCTGT
>WEIS01029060.1:4285-18325 GCA_013389965.1 Todus mexicanus
CCAGTGAGAGCCAAGGGCTGCCCGCCTGGACACCCCCGAGTCGAGAGCAGCGCCGCCTGCCCGGGCAGCCACCCCTCACCGAACCCCTTGGGGCGCCGGGCGTGGGGAGCCGGGGCGAAGCGGAGCCTCCACCGGGGGAGGAAGGACAGCAGCCAAACCTTCCGTTTTAAAGGGTGACTGGTTATTTTTCAGTTTTAAAAGTAAAGCTTTCGCGGGAGTTTCTAAGGAGTCCCCCCCTCTCCGCCGCTCTCCATCGCTCCGCCGCCCCCTCCCGCACCCAGCTCTCCCTCCGGGGCTCCGCTCCGGCCGCCGCGGCAGGGGCCGGGCAGGTGGGTTGGGTGGGATGGAGGGTGCTGAGAGCCCCTGGCCCCCGCCCCAGCCCTCGGAGGACACGAAGCGGAGCTCACCCCGACCTGCGCGGGCATCAGGCGGGAGCAGCCGGTGTTGGGGCGGCTGCTCTCTCAGGCGGGGCTGCGGGAGAGCCGCTTCCCTCCCCTCTGGCCGCTCTTCCCCTCGCCGCGCCGCATCTGATAAGGCGAAAGGGGAGCGAGAGGAGGCGGGCAATTATAGAGCAGAAGGTGGAAAGAAGGGGGGAGAGATACACACACACAAAAAAAAGGCATGAGCGACGCCGGAGATCCACCCCCCGCCCCCGAGCCCCAGGTGCGCCGAGAGGCAGGGCCGGGCCGGGGTGGGGGGATTCCAGGCCGCGTTACATGCGCAGGTGCGGAGCTTGCCAGGGTTTGCACTGATGCAGTCTCTTTCTGCTGCTTCTGCTGCTTTTTAACTCATTTTCCTCTCCCCGCAAGTCCTCATTCACTTCGTTTTGAGTGATTTAGAAGGTGCCTACTCCCCAGTACAGTTTGGAATGCGAGTATCCCCCGGTGCGGGGTATTGCGATGTGTGCATTAATGATTCATCGGGGAAATATTTATATTAAAGTGTTCCAGCACTTGTCTGACTTAGTATAAACCTTGATTAAAAGCGCCATAGTACATATGGACTTTTTTACCATATGCATAGACACTGTAGTGGGGACGTGGAATTGCAGAATCTATATTCCTATAGAAATATGAGTTACCCTCTGGTATACCTGACTGAATCTACAATTAAGGCTACTGCTCAACAGAATTCCTAAGTCCTGAGAATTTAAGAGGTGAATGAAAACATTTATTCCAATGTATCTGGTCATCTGCAGAAAATTACAAATGAAATCACCAAAGGACCAAAGTTAAGAAAGAAGAGGCAAAACAGGGATGTGTATCCCATTCTTATTGTAAGAGCCCCTTCTGGGGCAGGAGAAGGCAGTAGGTCTCAGAGAGATAACTTTGTAAAGCAGGACCTTCTGTTGCTGAGTAGGATTCCCAGTCCTGCAGACTCTAGTCCAAGTTCACAGCGCACAGGTATATCTTTCTATGAAAAATCCAGAAATGTCGAGCTTTAAAAGAAACTCAAGTTCAGTAGTTTTCTATAGCAAAGGTTAGAAATCATTCCTAGATCTAAAAAGCATGTCCCAAACCTAGGAATCTGGGAGATCCTGTTGTCTGCTGTTATTCCACTTCATTGCCAGCTGTGGCCAACACTTAGAATCACAGAATTGTCAGGGCTGGAAGGGACCTCAAAGATCATCTAGTTCCACCCCCCCTGCCATGGGCAGGGACACCTAACACTACATCAGGTTGCTCAGAGCCCCATCCAGCCTGGCCTTAAAGACTTCCAGGGATGGAGCTTCTACCCCCTCCCTGGGCAACCTGTGCCAGTGTCTCACCACCCTCATGGTGAAGAACTTCTTCCTAACACCCAATCTGCATCTCCCCACTTCTAGTTTTGCTCCATTCCCCCTAGTCCTGCCACTACCTGACATCCTAAAAAGCACCTCCCCAGCTTTCTTGTAGACCCCCTTAAGATACTGGAAGGCCAGTCAAGACTTGTACCAGTCAAGAAGAGAGTAGCTTTCAAGATAACAATTCCTCTGAAGCAATAAATTGTCCTGCTCATTGATGCTAAATTTGATACATTTTGTACTTTTTCAGCCCCTAATTTATGTATTTAACTAAACAATAACTTCCAGAAGACATGGAAGCAGACAGATAGGTCTATTTGCAATGCCCTTGAAGGCTTGGCAAATGTAGAGAGATAAATCAGCCTAACCCACAACTGCTTGCTGGCTCATGTATTTCAGGGCAGGACAAGGAGCAACCTGCCCAAAGGAGACTGGCTCCCTCTTTCTTTTCTTTTTCTTTTTCTTTTCTTTTTCTGTTTTTTTTTCCCCTGGATTTATAATGTAGTATGTAAAGTCCATGAGCACCATCATGTGGCTGCATCTAGTCAGAGTACTCGGGCTCACTGTAAAAAGTCTTGAGGATCCTACTGACTGGTAAATAGACTTTGTAATTTTCTGCAACCTTCAAATGATTTTATACTTTAATTTCTAATCACCATTTTTGTGTACTTTCAAGGGTAACTCAGCTGATTTTATTCAGATCAGTTTATTTTCCTGATTTGCACTATTTGTCCACTTAGAGTGGTGCTTGTTACCAGTAAACTTTACTCAGTTTGCTCTGGAAAGCGCTGTAGATCTCCTTGCATAATTACAAGGAAGGTCTTTTTTTTTTTTTTAATATCTTCTGCTTTTTAGGATATGCTTAGAAAATGTCTCTGTTTTGGTTTTTGGTGGGGTTTTTTTATATATACTAATGAATGCAATTGCTCTGCCATTTTTCCCAAGACTTGGGAAATGAGAATATCAGGTTTGGGGAATATTTTTAAATTGCAAATAATTAAAACTTAATCAGGTCTTATATTCTTTTATTGCAATGATGTTTTTAAAGTTGTCTAGTGTTTTTATCTCCCAAGCTAATATATCTTATGAAGAGTTGTACATTTTTAAATGCCTTCTCTCCCCCAGCATCCAAAAACTCTGGTCACATTCAAAAGTCTGACTATGAAACATCCATTTGTATGACTCAAACTAGTCCCTAGGCCAAACAACAATGTGTAGATTTATTTTATTTTTGCTATTACAAGAACTGAAGAACACTAAGGTAATGTGAGGTAAAGCATAACTGACTTTTGCTTTATATTTTGTAATTATTATTAAATATAATGGTACATACAATACTCTTTCAAAAGTGGTTTGCCAAGACCAGTCTGTCAACACTTGCAATAATGAAGTTATTTATCAAGTCATGTGCTGAGAGATCAGAGAAGGGCTCAGGACTGTATCTTTCCCAAATTAAAAATAGAGAAAAAAATATTGTAATGAAAAATGTAATTGAGAAATGCCATCTCTAGCATATTAGCCATGCTCTTTTTTTTTAAGTTTCTTGTCTTCACTAAGACAATTTCACAGCTATTTTGTGATACGAATATGCAGTGAAACAACTTCTGAAAAGAGTAGCTATTATCTGACAATTATTTTTCTTTCTGGTGGCTTTCTTTGTGCTCCAGCTATTTCTCTGATATCAACTCCACAAATGCGCTTTTTACAGCTCTGTTTCTAGGCAGGAACTGTCAGAGGAGCCCAGCTTTGCTTCATTATCAGTTGACATGTCTGATGAGTTATTTTCATTGCCTTGATACATTGGAGGAGATTTCAGTGCTGTCAGCACTTTAGAGAGCTGCTACGTTTATTCATCTGAAGCTTATTACACATAATGAGGTAAGCGAAAGTCATACATCGGAAGCCAGATTGCTGTCATGGCCATTGAAGTGCAACTGTTCATATTTAGGGTTGGTCATGCTCCTCCAACATGCAGAAAAAGGAGTAAAACTGAGCAAAGGGAGCATACAGAGATGGAGAAACACAAGTGTTCCTTGGTCATCTATTTTCCTGTTCATCTTTCAGTATAAGGGCTCCAGAAGGTAATGGGAAGAATGACAAGTTTAGTGTTTTGTGAAGTTAGTGTTTCATTCTGCAGTCTAATTAGATCCCTTTAGATTTGTGAAATGAGATGCATCTATCCTGGGCTTACGCTTCAGCCCCCCTTCAATGCTCCCTCTTCTTCGCCTCTGATGAGTGTATCTTATCCAGATTCGTTTAGGGAGGGAGCTAAGCCACACATTGTATAGTCCATGAGCAGCAGGGAGGCAGAGTTCAATCTGCCAAGAAACTGGATCCTCAGCCACTCATTCCTGCACTTGCAGCCCCCTCATAGGTCCAGTGCAAAGGCAGTCCACCAGAGAAGTGTCATTATCCTTCTTGACATGCATATATGCTCACACAGTAGAAGCCCACCTTACCACCCTGTATAGGAAGAGCTCATTCTCCCTCGGGCTTTGAGGAGAAGGAAGAGTTTCCTGGTCTCCTGCCGGGCAACATTCTGGACCCATGAGGATCAGGATGCAGAATCACTGGATCATGAATAAGTGAGGTTGGAAAGCACCTCTTGAGATCATCTAGTCCAACCTTCCCAGTTCAAGGAGGGCTAGCTAGAGCAGATTGGCCAGGGCCATGTCACGTTGAGTATCTAGTTTAACTAGATCAGGTTGCTCAGAGCTCCATTCAACTTAAACTCAAATGTTTCCAGGGCTGGAGCATCTGCCACCTCTCTGGGTAACCTGCTCCAATGTTAATATTAATACCAATATAAAGTATATGAAGTTATACTCAGCTCAGTGAATGCACAACTGTCACAAGAAACAGAAAGGCAGTCCTCAGGAGCAGAATAGTAAGCAAGCCCTTTCAGTGTTGGAGAGAAGTGGGAGAAGTCCCTATCCTCCACAAACTTCCCCCTTTATAATGAGTGTGACATTTATGGTCAGCTGCCCTGGATTTACCCCTGCCATCTTAAACTCCTGGCTGACTCCAAACTCCTGGTGGTCTGCATACTATGGCTGGTCAATGACTCTGTCCCTTCCTCTCTTCCTCCCTTCCTCCCATCAGGTATTTATCCATATAGGATAAGATCTCCTTGAATTTGATCTCCTCTTTTCTTAGCTGAACAGACTCAGCTCTCTCCACCTCACCTCTTACGAAAGAAGCTCTAAGCCCTTAATCATCTTTGCGACCTGTCATTGGACTCACTTCAGGAAGTCCATGTCTTCCTTCTACTGGGAAGCCCAGCACTTGACGCAGCATCCAGATGCAGCCTCAACGGGGCTGAGTGGAGGGAAAGAATCACCTCTCTTAACCTGCTGGCAATAGTCTTCGCCATGCAGACCAGGAGGTTGTTAGCCCGTTTTCCTGTGAAGGCATATTGCTGGCATAGCTTGTCCACCAGGACTTCCCGGGCCTTTTCCACAAGGTTGCTTTTCAGACAGCTGGCCACCAGTGTGCAGGAGTTATTCCTTCCCAGGGCAGGTCCTTGTGCTTCCCTTTGCTGAACTTCATGAGGTTCCTATTTCACCATTTTTCCAGCTTGTCAAAGTCAGTTTGAATGGTGGCACAATCGTCTGGTCTATCAGCCACTCCTCCCAATTTGTTACCACCTGCAGTCTTGTTTAACGTGCATTCTCAACCATCAACCAGTTTGTTAATTAAGAGACTAAGCAGTATTGGCTCCAAACAACCCCTTGGATTCATCACTAGTGACTGACCTCCAGATGGACTCAATGCTGCTGATCTCAATCCTTTGAGCTCAGCAATTCAGCCAGTTTTCAACTTGTGTCACTGTCCACTGCCCTAGCCTCTGCTTCATCAGTGTGTCTATGAGGAAGTTATGGGAGAAAGCCTTACTAAAGTCAAGATGAACAACATTGCAGTCAGAATGCAAAGTCCATAATCTTGCTCCCAGACTGCATGATGAGACTTCACCAGTGGCCCGAGGCAGCGCCACACGTGAGGGGTAGATCCTGGGAGGCTGCCAGCAAGAAGGCAGAGTGCCCTGAGGGAAGAAGAAAGACCAGACTTTATGATGTTTGGATCTACCAGCAGCTGGATATAGGTAGGTGAAAACACAGCATTAGGCTGGTGAAAGTGAGCACGGATTTCTTTTCACTGGATTATGATGTGGTGTAGATTAAGCTGCAGCCCACCAGTGGTGCTATATACACAGTGAGGAAAGGGTTCCCCCCTCTTTTTGCTGAAAAAGCAGAAGAGCTAGAGATTCTGGCTGGCTGTGCTGGAAATAATTTTCTTTGGAATGAAGTCCAAGCTGAAATGAATATATAAACCCAGAAAGAGCTGGAAGAAATACCATGGTGGTCTCTGTAATATATACCTTGAGTAATGAATACAAGTGATATCTGAAACAAATAACATGTATCTTAAGTTACTACCTAGAAGAAGGAGAGCTCCTACTAAGCTTATTGTCTGAGGTCCTACCCTATACACTCTTGAACACTATAATTACATACCTCTGGTCTGCCTCAATCTACTTTAAGCACTTTTCTAGTACACGTGGCCATGAGAGTAAAATGCTTGACATGAGGAGAAGATTTGTTAAATGCTGTCCAATGATCCATTTTCCTATCTTGCCTATCAATTTAAAACTATGAATTTTAGTTCTTCTAACTTGCAGTTTTTAGAAAAGCACAACTGAAAAATTACAGGGTTGTCTCCTAGAATAATATCACATGACAACATTGGGTGGGGTTTTTTGCTGGTGGATAAATATCCAACCCCCTCTCTCCTTTAAGGTAGCACCTTACATTGCTTACAAATTTTATTCATGTAAACTTTGATCTGAGTATTCCTTTGTTCAGTTTTAAACAGCCTGATTCTCTCTGCTGCTTTTGTTTTAAGGGATTTGAAGTGGATGATGAGATTCAGAGATGGGTCCTTCATTCCCCTACAGATTTTTAAGCATTACAATTGGAATTTTCAAGAATAGATTTAGTTTTCCAGTATCTCTTTCAGCATATGTTAAATATATAAAGTTAGTTTTCCACAAATAAAATACTGAATTGATCTTAGCATCAATTTTACAAAAGAGAAATGGTACTGTGATTTGTATTTGCCAGAGAAAAAGCTATTATTGTAAAAAATCATAGCTCATGTTTCAGAGTAATATTATACAAAATGCGAATGAAGAAAACCAAGATAAATATTAATATTTTTATTGTTGTAAACATCTCAATAAAATTACCCCCACTCAAATACTCACTGAAGTAATTCAGTATGCCTTCTAATTTTATACATCGGGGCATTTAAGCAGCTGAAGTAACTGTCAGATAATTTCTCCAATAAATATCAATAGTAGAAATCAGTGTACTGAAAATCTCACTATTTCAGGTATGAAAAGAATTTACAGCAGTTTTAAACATATTTTTCAGTTGTGAAGCAGTAACAGAGGGGGGCAGTCTTGGACAAAAATCTCTGTAGTGCATTAACTATCTTTCTAGCTTCTGAGAATCCAGATTCAAGTACTGTATCCGCTTCTGCTGCAACACACCTCTTTAATAGTCCCCGTGCTCTGAACTACATTGTAAGAGTCAAGAAATTATCAGGTGTAAAGACCTATATTACTCAGCTTCTGTGCAGAAGGGCTCCACTCAGCCAAAGCCAACTCATATGAAGCTTCCCGATAGAGAAGGAGGTGGTACCATGGGATGGGCTGCAATGCTGCTCAGGATTACTGCTAGTCATAGAGTGACGGCACCTCCACTGCAAGAGTATATGTGACTGTTGTCAGTGCTGCTGTCCCTAAGTCTGAGATGCCCATTTGCTGTCTCAAAATTCGCTAGGAATTGTTGACATAAAGACAAGAAAGTGGCAAAGTTTTGTTTCTGCTCTGCATGTGTTGCAGAACTAACTCTCTATGTTGCATACACACCCAGGAAGTGTTTGGACTCTTCCCATTGAAAATGATAAAAGTACCTGAAATATCAAGCCAAAAATAACAGGAAATTACACAGGAAGAAAGCAAGTGTATACACTAGTCTTAAACAAATAGCCAGCAGTAATTGTGTGCCAAAGTGATTGATCTGACGACTTTTTTTTTTCCCCCTCACTGTCAGCTCTCAGAGACTAGATTTTACACAGCTGTGCAAGTTTTTGCAGCACCTGGATCTTGCACTGAATATCACCTCAATCACAAAACCCAGGTAAAAATAGGACATTTGGCAACACTCCGTTCATGATGCTTAAGGTTATCACTGTTTGTGCCCTGTTGTAATCTTTAATTTACTAGTGACATCCTTCATAAATGATAATTTAATTGTTCTTGTAGTATTGGCACTGGCCACAATAATATTAGTTATCTTATGGTGCACAGAAAAAAGTTTGGCTGTGGCCTGTTAAAACTAATGCAATGCTTAAGGTAGGTCAGGTTACAACAGGGCTCTGAGGAAAATACAGCCTTGAAGAGCACAGTGTTTTTTACAGCACAATCTTCAGAGATACCGGTGGAGTAGTAGATGTTCTTCACTATCTTACACAGATAAAATCCCTGTCCTGAGGTTTGCAGTCTTGGAAGAATAGCCCAAACATCTGCCTTAGGCTACTGAGCATTCACAATGTTGTTTTTATTATTATTATTGTTGTTGTTGCTGTTGTTATTGTTAGTGTTATCAGAAGTAATAGTAGTAGTATTTAGCACATGGAAAGGAGTTACTGATATCTGGGACATTAGCCAATCTGTCCTTTCAAATATTAGCAAGGTTTGACTTGGAGCATCATTCCTTAAAATCTGGACGCTCTGAATGCTTTTGCACTGAAAAGCGTGTGAGTCCTTGTAGTAACAAACCATATGTTCATATTGCTTCTGCATATGCTAGTTCGTCAGAGATAATATTAGCCCACATAAGAGACAGAATACAGACAATTAATTAGAGAGCAGATCAATCAAGATGCATCATATTCCTGTTCTATGCTGTTCAATTATTTTTTTTCCAGTGCTAACCGAAGGTGTAACTTGCCTCCCTGTCTCTCATACAGCACAGGCAGCTCTTCAGGGGGGAGTCAGAATATTCTTTGCCTGACATTCATATTTGGGAAGCTCCTCCTCTCATCTTCTCTGATCTCTGTCAGTGTTCAGACTGTCAGCTTGCAGAGCC
This sequence comes from Todus mexicanus, assembly GCA_013389965.1. NCBI lineage: Eukaryota > Metazoa > Chordata > Aves > Coraciiformes > Todidae > Todus > Todus mexicanus. Next base: position 13,223 of record WEIS01029060.1, read on the forward strand.
TGGGAAGCTGAATAATAGGAGGAGAATGGGGTTTTGGACAATGAGCGTTTCTCAGTAAAATAATTCTGCATTGGGCCTAAAATGCACAAATTATGGGAGTCTACAATGGTTACTCGAATCTATTTAATGATAGAAGCAACTTGGTTGGGATTTGACTGTATTCCATTAAAATTAAGAGCAAAACTCACTGGTAGGGAAGCAGGAGGATAGGATTAGCTTATATCAAAGACAGCTGTAAGTATCTTTGAAATTCAGCAGCCTTCAGACTCAGCTCTCACACACAGCAGGTCTCCCTGAGCACTTCCCTGCCAAGTCGTGCAGAACCATCCAGGTGTTTGTCCATTAGCCATTTCTGTACAGTATCAGTAAAAGAGGAACAGGCAGTAACAACACTTTGTTGCTGGCATCCACTGTTAAGTATAAAGATACATTTCCTAAAATGATGTTTCTGCCCTTCTCTACAGTCTAAAGTTCATTTTCTTTACATTGTACGAGCAGACAGCTTTGAAAACTTGGCTAGTCATTGCTTCCACTCTGAAGAAAATAAGAAATAACAGGATAAAGTGAAGAACAGCTTTGTTTCTCCAGTGTGCTACATTCTTCCTATATTTTATCTTTTTTAAAAAACTTCTACCCATGGCCTTTTGCCACGTTCAGAAAGTATTACAACCACAAGACAGGGTAAGTAAAATCAGATTGCTCTGTACTCTCTGTTCATTTTCAAAAAATGTCCCTCATAAAACTTATAAAATACTTCGAAGTGTAGAAATTTTTTCTCAGCATCAGAACAATGTAAGAGTGCAGTGCCATGACTTATTCCTGAGTCACAGGATTAGGTGATAGTCTAGTGTGCCACACTTAAAGTAACTCATTAAAATAAGTGCCTGAACAATCTTTGGTGCTTTAGTGATGCTGAATAAGCACCGTGTGTATCAGTGGAACAGCATAATTCTGTATTTGCAGTAGTCACAATGAGCATCCACTCTGGTTTTCTTGCCTTGTTTGGGTTTTTTGTGTGTGTGTGTTTGGTTTTTTTGTGGGCTTTTTTTATTTGTTTGTTTTTTTTCTGGAGTGATTTAGAGAATCATCATGGTCAAATCCATGCTTCTCACGTTGAACAATATTTATTACTAAACCAAGGTTATATTTGGTGGACAAGTCCAGTTCAAATTTACAAAAAAATTTCTTAAATATGAATTGGCTTTTATCTTTCTACTATTAAAATCAACCTGCCAATAAAAGGTAAGACTGCAAATTTGCATTCTTGATTTTCAAGTGGGTAAATAAAACAGAAGCTCACCATAAATATTTATATTCACTATTGTCATTTGCGAAACTGCATCCTCGAAGAATTTTCAACACTATTTGTTAAACTGTTAATTTTCTTCAGTTGCCTAGCGAGCATCTAAGATTTATAGGGCTTTCCATATGTGATTAATGTCAGTACTAAAAGTAGAATTATTGATGAAGGTAAAATTAAACATATGAACTCTTGGTAGTTCACAGGTTTTTACATGAATCAAACCCACATCTTAAAATTATTGTAGTTGAAAATATTGTTAACCTGTCATACTGACTTCCAAATTCCCTCTCACGTTATTTTACTAAAAATAAGAGCTGTAGCAATACTCATTATTTAGCTATGATGTTACTGCTTTGAAAAGCCTGTGGGCTTCCCAAGGCTTGCTTTTTAGCGATAGGCAGGAATGTGCCAGACACATCAAGCCCTGAACTGAATGTGCTATTGAGGGTGTTCTGTACGACTGGCTTCTCTACAAACCGCAGACTGTTTTTGTGGCTTTCCCTGGGTAAACACGGCTCTCGCAGCATGGCGCAGGCTGGTTGCGCAAGGCGGCGTGCCCCTTGGCCTCCATGGCCTCCCACACACTGCGCCAAGCGGTTGTGTAGCGGCTGTACAGCACCTGGGGACCAGGGCCTGATCCAGCCCTCAGCAAGATCAGCTGGCGGCCTGAGGAGTTTGGCACCGAGGCTCACTGCAGAGGGAGCCTCTCCCTCAGAAAGGTTGGGAGGAAGAAGAGCTTGGACAGGAGCTTGGAGAGCACTGAGGAGCTCAGGAGCTCCCAGGATTGCTGCATGCAACATGTACCTGGCACATTGGTGACAAGAGCCTGCCGAAACTGAACATACAGGGTTGCAAATAACAAATTTACAGCTACAATAGATTCAAAATACAAAAAAGGTAATATTTTTCCACAGCCATGGAGCCCATGGGTTACAGTCAATAGAGGGGACTGCTGTCTTTCTGTGTCAGAGAGTGTGTGCCTTGCTTCCCCTCGAACAGCTGTCCTTAGGGCAGCAAACTGACCAAGGTCTTGAGGGAGCAAGTTCCAACTCTGCCTCTCCACAGGCTTCCTGAATGAATTTAGGCATCCAAGTTATCCATGTGTGTTTTACCTTCTCTACTGTGGATTTAGGAGATCATCTGGTGACACTTGGAGAATGGTGAATGTGGGAGTAGGGAACCTGAGGATGTGCTTCTGCTTGTAAAACCTATTGAATGTGAAGATGTGTAGGCCAGTTAGTAGGACATACAGTCACTACTGGTGAAATCTTCAATGCTGATGACCCTCTAAAAACCTCTTTGGGTTCATGAGTAATTTTGATGATTTTTTTTTTCTGTGTCAACACCTACATTCTCTATAAATTTCACCTTGAATTTCTTGTTCAGTTTTGGATTCTGCCTCTGCCCCTTTCTGCTATACAGGGTGAGCAGAAGCTACCCTTGTACCATGGATTGAGATATCAAACACTGAGATATGTGATTGACCGTGGTGCTCGGGACATAGTAGGGAAAGCCATCACTGAAGTTTATGGGAGGTATATAAATACTGCAGGACACCTAAGAGCTGCAATACTAGCCATATTGCAAGCAGTGGAATAAAACTAAGTTTAAGTGGAAATACTCACATTTCCCTAATGGGAGCATGTTGCTGCCTTGCTATGACTCCTTGGGTGAAACTAGTACTTTTCAGGACAACTCAGTAACACCTAAATAGCAGGAAGAGTCTGCTGAAACACTCAGAGGGTAATCATGTGCAATCATTTATACATACAAACTTACAGCTCCACTGACAAATGGCTCTGTCTCTTTGACTGACCATAGACAATCCAGAAACAAAGCTGTTCTTGTGTGAGAGGCCACTTGCCATCTTGACAAAAAGCGTACGAGGAAAGGAAAAGGAGACATGTTTCTTGAGACATTTAGCACATCATCACAGTCCGTTCTGCATGATACAATTGTGCAATGACTTCTCGGAGAACTGGCTGGACAGCCAGGAAGTTCTTTCCCATCAACAGCACTAATTGAATACACAGCTGGGTAACTCTGATAGAATTACCAGCAATAAGACAATCAAATTCACGTTTATTAAGTGGTGGTTATTAGGGGTGTCATTCAGTTGTTCACATATAGGTATCTAGTGCCACTTAAAGTTTCCTACATTATTTAAGATATCCTCTGGGACTCAGTCTCTAGATGTGTTCCAAGGAGTGTGGGCTTCTCTATAGGTCCTTTCCATCTCATAAGAATGTCTCAAATACCCTAAAACATCTTTGATGACATTTGACATTTATGTGTATGCAATGGAACCAAGCCCCCGGTTTCTGAGTTTGGATTCCAATTAGGTAAGTAGAACTAGATGCCATCACCCTGCTGTGATGCTTTTTCAGATCATCTGCAGACAGGGGAAAAGAGCACTGCATTAGCCTGCATGCCAAAGGTCATCTTTGCAATTACAAGCTCATTGTTAGGAATTAATCATGATAACTACTGGTATTATTAAAGAGCCTTTAAAATGTGGACAACTTGACCTTGATTATAAAGGTTTTCATTTTCATTTGATGTGGCTTCCTAAAGCTCTGCACATTGAGACACTATTGTCTATTTTTTGCAAAAGAAACAGTAATTAACTAGAGTTAAGGTAAATGTTTTCTGTGCCTTCCTTTTCCAAATATAATTTCTAACCAAATCAAAGGAGAAAATTTTGTTCTGTGACCATGTAGGAGATGAGGGCAAGGGAATTTATATTTAAATGGTCTCTGGAATGGGATGCTGATGCTGCTATAAGGAAGGTGAATCAATAATCCTTGGAAAATAGTCTCTTAGGAGAGTGAACAATAATACAATCATGCAGATATATGTATAGTGGGCAATGAAACAAAATGTAAAAAGTGTAATATACATTTTATCACTAAAATCAAACATTTAAGCAGGTAACTAAGCACCCTTTTGTAACCACTTCTTTTAAACATATTTTGTAATAGGTGATTTGCCTGCTGGAGTGTAATGGAAAACAAAACAATTGAATTGATTCTGGCAAAATAAATAAAGCACACACACATCCCAAACCACAGTAACAAACAAAAGGGTGCACTAAGTTATCTTCAAAAAGCAGCTGAGCTGACGCTTATAAAGCAAAACAGGCAACAGGAAAATGTAACATGAAGATCTTAAATGCTTTCATGTTTCTTCCTTTCCAAGTTAACCCATAAAAGCTAGTGGGTTTAAATATCTGCAATATTTAAATGACTTTTAAAGAAAATCTTCTGTTGTTTCTAGAATTACTTTGCAGATAAAACAAGACTGTTAGAGCACTTTAAGAACAGAAATTAAATGCATTCCTGATCCTGCAAACTACTAAGCACTTCTTCCAAGAGAAATCACTTAATATTTCCCAGGCTTTGCTCAACATTACGCTTAATTAAACTTTTGCTAATAAACATGAAGAGCTCACTTTAGCCCCATTGCCGGACTCCGTTGACAAAATTGTTGCCAGTAAAGCCTGTATTTCTTTTTAATTGATACATACAGTGTTTACACATTATATATATTTAATAAAGATTTTAGAAATGGAAAATATGCAAAAAAAGTTTTAATTGCTTCATCATGTAAATTAAAATTGTTTCTTTAGAGGAAATGTTTTGTTTGGGTAGCTTGCTACATTTGAAACAAATATTTCATAAGCAAATATACATCTTTATTATGTTCTTATCTCGTGCATTTTATGCTTGAATGCTATTGAACACATGAATATGAATTACAGCTTTGTTCTTACTGAGAAGGCATGAATGTAAAATGTAAAT
>WEIS01029061.1:1445-26085 GCA_013389965.1 Todus mexicanus
TGTGTAAAGTGTGGAGATGGGATTGTAGTCAAATTATTAAGTGGCTTAGCAGTTGCACAAACATTCCTTGATGGGCCATGTAGCCCTGATGGTCTTCTGCCAGTAACAGGCCACTGTGTTCCATCCTCTGCCAGGAACAGCTCACTGCTGGAATAATAGGGAGCTGGTATTACACCTGGCCCATCACATCAGTGTCAATACAACACTGATCACCAGGCCTTCACCCAGCCTCAGCATCTTTTCTGAACACTGGATGTTTATCAGCAGCAGTGGGTTTCGATGGTCTGTGCGTCGTTGTTTCCCACAGACTCTCTGCCCTGTTCCTGCTGGTCGCACTGGTGCTGACACAAGCCAGGATGCTGGTGGCTTCTTGGCCACTTGGGTACACACTGGCTCATCTTCTGCCAGCTGCTAACCATAATTTCCAGGTCATTTTCTGCCAGGCACTTTCCAGCCACTCTTCCCCCAGCCTGGAGCATTGCAGGAGGTTATTATAACCAAAGGGCAGGACCCGGCCCTTGGTCTTGTTGACCCTCATCCCCTTGGTCTCAACCCATTGATCCAGCCTGGTCAGACCACTCTGTAGATCCTCCCTACCTTCAAGCAGATCAACAAACTCACCTAACTTGGTGTCATCTGCAGACTGGCTGAGGGTGCCTCGATCCCCTCTTCTAGATCATTGATAAACAAGTTAAGCAGAACCAATCCCAGTACTAATCTCTGGAGACACCGCTTGTGACTGGCTGTCAATTGGATTTATCTCCATTCACCACCGCTCCCTGGGTCCAGCCATCCAGCCAGTTTTTTGCCCAGTGAAGCATATGCCCATCCAAGCCATGAGCAGACAATTGCTTCAGGAGAATGCTGTGAAAAACAGCGTCAGAAGCTTTACTAAAACTCAGGTAAACTACATCCACAGCCTTTCCCTCATCCACTAAGAAGGTTACCTTGTTTTAGAAGGAGATACGGATAGTCAAGAAGGACCTACCTTTCGTGAACCCATGGGCTAACTGGGCCTGATCACCTGGTTGTCCTGTATGCGCCTTGTGATGGCACTCCATAAACTTTCCTGACACTGAGGTTAGACTGGCAGACCTGTAGTTTACCGAGTCCTCCTTCTGGCCCTTCTCATAGATGAGTATCACATTTGATAACCTCCAGCTGACTGGAACCTTCCTGATTAGCCAGGACTGCTGATAAATGATGGCAAGTGGCTTGATGAACACTTCTGCCAGTGGAGGTACCCTCTGATGCCTCCATGGAGGGAAGATTGACTACAACAGCCTTCTTTGTGGTTTATCTCAACACAATGCTTCTACTTCATGGGACAGTGGGAAGCCTTCAGCTTAGTTATGACCTTTAGATGGAGGCATTAGAAAAAAATAAGAGGAGACTTTATCCCAGGGCTCCCTCTTCACATGAGGGCAGGTGGAAGAAGTAGAAGTGTTTTGTCCATTGAGGAGGGAGCATTACACCACCTTTCAGTTTTCAGAAGGTGGGCACAAAGGAGAAAGGAATGCACTCTTCTCCATGTCTTACGACATGAAGCTCTTCAATAAAATTGAGGGAGGTTCAAATGAAGAACTGGGACATGTTTTCTAATATAACACTAGGCTAGATGGTCTTGGAGGCACTGGAGGAATCTCACAGCAGATTAGATGTACACCAATCTGAAACTACCCAGGAAGAGCTGAGGCTTGGCACTGCATGCTGACACATCTCAGGATTCCTCCAAGACTTAATTATCATAATGAAAGCTGTAGATTACAAAAATCATACCTTTAAATGGACAAAAACCCATAGGATAAAACATTGCATTGTGTCCTGTTCATGCCTCTTTTAGATCTGGTCACTGAAGTAAAGTTTCTCGTTCTTGAGAAGTGGACATGGACAAACGCAAATGAGAAATAAGGAGAAATAATTATAAAGATTAATTCTGAGACTAACTATTGGAATTACTTGCAAAAGCAGTCACTAGATTCTTTACCCTAAAGGGTCAGTGGATTGCCTCCTAGTAAAAAAATGGATGTAGAAGGAAGTTCTGGAGAGCTCAACATAAGTTTGTGACTGGTTTCCTGTTATGGGTGACGTAGGTGCTCAGAGTGATCCAAAAGGTCTTTTCTAGACTTGAATTATTCCCCTGTTCTATCAAGTCCATCATCTCTTGTGTCTGAGTCTGCCTCGGCCAGGGGCTGTCTTCAACTTGACGACATCTATCACACAGAACTGGACTCTGGCCGTGCTCCTTGTCTTTCTCTGGCAGACACCCATAAAAACCAGAGTCTGTTACGAAGAAGGATTCCCTTGCCTAGACCTTTAGCTGATGGGGTTTCAGCTCTAAGTTCCCTTGTTTCAACATATATTTTTTTGTCCGAGGCTGGAAATGCATTGGACTCTTCTGAAGTGACTTTCTATGAGCATCCTGTGAGACTCCAGCAGGGTCTTAGTTAAACCTTTAGGAATGAGGACAGGTTAAATAAGAAACAATCACTGCAGAAATCCAGTTTGCCTTTGCTGAGTGACAGATAAGAGGGAAGAGAATGGCCCCATTTTACTTGTTTTTCACCTGTCAACCTGAGAAGACAGTTCCCTACCAGAGGTTCTTGGCTGTTTCTTGCAGAGCTCCACAATACATGTTCCTTTGGATGCTTTGGAGGTTCGTGTTGTTCCTGAAAGTAGACACATCATTTCCATAAGAAAGCTCACACAGGACACCATCAAAAAATTGGTGGTCTGTTGCTCAGCTCAGTCTTCCTGACTCCTCACATACCAGCCCTCAACCTGAAGAGGAGAAGGCTCTTCAGAGACCTTCTTGTGGCCTTCCAGTAGCTGAAGGGGACCTACAAGAAGGCTGGGAAAGGACTTTTTACAAGAGCTTGTAGTGATAGGAAGAGGGGTAATGGCTTCAAACTGGAAGAGGAGAGGTTTAGATTTGAAATTAGGAAGTTCTTCACCAAGAGGGTGGTGAGACACTGGAACAGGTTGCCCAGGGAAGCTGTGGATGCTCCCTCACTGAAAGTGTTCAAATCCAGGTTGGATGGGGCTTTGAGCAACCTGCTCTAGTGGGAGGTGTCCCTTCCAATGGCAGGGGGGTTGGAACTAGACGATCTTTTAGATCCCTTTCAACTCAAACTATTCCATGATCCTACAATTCTATGATTCTATGATTCAAGAGCCTCCATTTACTGGTGTATGATTGGTGGGATATGGGACTAATCCATAACCTTGCAGGAGAGGTCTCACTGCCTGCTGCCACCATCACAGCCTCATTCACCACGTGGTGGAAGAAACTCACAACCCCTTAGTGACCAAACAAAGCCTCCAGGTAGATCGGGGTAGACCCAGAGCAAGATCCTTTTGTTTCTAGCATACCTATTCACTCTCAACCCTCCACCCAAAGCTGCTTAGGGATTTCAGCCTTGACCTGGTGGGCTGGCTGCTGCATCCCCTTCCTACTGCCCGCAGTGTCTCTCTAATCTCTGTCTGCCTTCCCAGTGGTTCCCTCCAGTCATCAGCAAAAGCAGGGGCTGCGTATGCTGCTGGGATAATTAGAGTGCTGCAGGGTGCTTAGTATGCAGGCAGCGGCTGTGCTGGTGCTCAGGGGGAAAAAAAAAAGAGAAAAAGGAAAAAGAAGAAGAAGAAAAAAAAGCAAGTGAAAAAAGCCCATTTGCCCAAGTAAGAAAAAATCCCCACGTTTCACCACCTGGTTCTCTGCTTCCCCAGGAAAAATCAAATCTCTGCACAGAGGTACTTCTCCTGGCTGCCTTGGGGGAGAGCTGTCTGAGGAAGGGTTATCAGGTATTGTCTGGCCTGGCAATACAGCAAAGTTGTCTGCTGATGGCTGCCCAGAGAACAGCTCTACCCCTTGCCTTCTGCAATGGAGGAAGCTCCAGAGCCACGATGGAGCAGCAGTGGTAGGTTCTTTGCTCTCTTCAAAGGCAAGGGCTGTGTTGATGTCTGATGGAGCTGAGATGTTTTAGGTTTGCATGTTTAGGGTGAGTTGTGCAGTGCAGTCATGATGTCCTCATAGTGTCCTCCATCCTACATATCATGGGAACCATCTCTGATATCCCTGGTGTGTGAAGAAGAACTGAAGCAGGATCTAGACAGAGTATCAGGGATGTTTAAGGGAGCATCAGCAGCCTGTAGCCTCAGTTAATGGTTGGACGTGATTATCTTAAAGGTCTTTCCCAACCTATCCAATTCTATGATTCCTCTTCAGGAAATACCAAGGGTAAACATCTCTGATTCGCTCTGCTCCATACCTCCACGATGAGAGGGGAGAGAAAAGCAGCAGAGGCCACACACCAGGGAACATTTCCACATCGGAAGGCTGGAAGTTGTGTAGATCACAGAACCACAGAATGATAGGGATTGAAAGTGACCTCTGGAGACCATAGATGCTCTTGTTTAGGCAGGCAACAAAGACCCGATCCCTGGCCAGCACAGAGCAATTACCACCTGTCTACTTACCTACCACCCATCTTCATTTTGCAGTGCCCATAGTCCTCCTCTGTTCCCAACAGACACTTCAGCATAAAACCTGCAACTTTCCCCTTTCTTTTCAGGTAGGGGTGGAAAGGTTAAACATTTTCCTTCACCTAAGCAGCATGCACCAGGCACTAACAGTAACAGCGGAGATTACAGTAGCACTTCAGAGTCTCAGGCAAGACTGAAGTACAGCATCTGGCACACAAAGGCAGAGGGAAGTGCTCCCCACCTGAAAATCCCACAGGCTGTGAGGACAAGAGAAGGGGTTGAGAAAAGGGACACCCTCCTTCCTATTTCACATGGAGGGAGCTGAGGTACTGAGGAGGTCAGGGACATAGTCCACAAGCAGGCTGTGGCAGAGCTGTTTTCACACCAGGGTCAAGTAAGAACCTTACCCACACTGCTGTGACCTGCTCTGCTGCAGACAGATTGTTTCTCTCTTGCTCAATGCACCCAGTGTGAATCGTACAGTCAAGGGAAGATACTGAGATGTCTAGTGCTGTTCTCATAGTCCCAGAAGATCCTGGGGGATCTCAGGCTCCTTGGGTATCCTCAAGAAACCAGAGGATCCAAATAACACAGGTCAGGAAAAGACCTTATCCCACTGTGTCATACCATGCTCTCACTAGAGCTCTCCCCAGGTGACCTACCGTCTATGTCGCTGTGGTGAAAATACTGCTACTTGGGATGCATTGCCATTTTGGGTAGCTCTCAATTTTTCTGGCCATCTATCAGCCCAGGAAGAGCAGAATGTGCCCAATATTCAAAAATATGAATGAATGTCACAGTGACTCCTCATGATTGCCTGGAATTAATGCTGGTATCTACACAGATATTAGCAGATCTGCTAACCTGTCCTGTCAAGGAAGTTGCTACTCTTTTCCCAAAAGCCTTCTCCAGTGTTTCACAGCCTGAATGTGAGGACAATTTCCCTTCTGTTAGCAGTTCTGGCTGGAAATTAAACTAACTATGCAACTTAGCTTTCCTGGACAGCTTCAGGGACAAATGAAAAGGATTGTCCTCCTTCTAGCTGCACTAAGTACCCTTGCTGAGAAATACTGAGATGTTCTCCTTTGTAACTCCCAAAACAAATTTGCTTTTGCCTTGCTGAGCTGAAGCCTCTAAGTGCTCTTCTTTCATACCTCTAATTCTCTTTTCCAAATTTCTGCCTAGCCCATTATTTCCCATTTTCAAATATATCGAATTCTCTTTTATAAGTTTAACCACTTGCACTGGTGAAAAAATCAGTGAGCTGTTGCCCTGGAAGAGGAAAACACACACTGTGATATCTGATGAAGACCATGTTGAATGGTTCCAGGGGTGGTAGAAGCCCCATCCCTGAAAATATTCAAGGTCAGTTTGGATGGAGCTCTGAGAAACCTGCTCTAGTAGAAGATGTTTCTGCTCACTTTAGGGGGATTTGACTGAATGACCTTTAAAGATTCCTTCCAACTCAAACCATTCTGATCCTATGAGTGTGCCTGAAGAACAGATGGGGCTTTGAGCAACCTGGTTTAGCGGAAGGTGTCTCTGCCCATGGTAGGATGGTTGGAACTAGATGGTTTTAAGGTGCCCTCCAACCCAAACCATTCTTCAATTCTATGATTCTATGACAGTGTATGTAAGCAAAGCACAGAGAAAAGTGTGGATCTAAGCAGACAAAAGGCATATAAGGAGCCTGGGCAGACCTATCTTCAGGTGGAAGGCTACAGAAAGCTTGGAGGTAAGGAAATGGTAGTGTAATGGATTTCTTATTTTTTCCATTCCAGGTAAGGATTTACAAAGAACATTAAGGCAGAAGATAGTATTTGTGTGGAACAACCAGACCTTGCCTTTTGAGAAACTTCCCCGAGTAATTTGTATACACAGAAGAGGCGGAGGTTTCATCAGAGATACAAGTTGTCAAGAGGTGAGTTAAAACACTTCCTTTAACACTGAAGAGATCTTCTCCACTTTGTGAGGCATGAACACATTTCCAGTAGGCAGTGGCAGAAACATGAAATGAGAGGTCAATGCCCCTGGGCTGGCCTGGCACTGCACACAGCAGGGATGTTTGGGATATTTATTGGTGCTCAGCACCATTCTTTCACTACTGGGTTCTTTATGTCTCTTGGCTTCAGCCACTGAAGCAATCAGTAATTATCTCACTAGGCAGAATTCAAAGCAAGTGGGAGGAGTGAAGGTTTACCAGGAACCTCTTAGTCCTTGCATAATGCAGTCAAGTTTGATTTCAGTCCTCCCTACCAAACAAGCCTTTAGAAAACTTCAGATATTTTGATACCAGGGAGCTCCACGCTACACAAGCCATCTCAATTCACTCTGCAGACCTTCCCTCTGTAGGGCTGTGGCCGATTTCTAATCTGTTTCCAGCACTTCGGTCTCAGCCTGCTTAGCTCACAACAAGGTAGCGCTTTGGGCTGTAGATATGCTGTCCACCAAAGTCCTTAATCTTGGGAAAGTGGAAGCTTTTCCAATCTAACAACTCCTCCAAACACCCTCATAAATGCTTCTTTAACAACAACCAGCTTCTGCCATGCTTTACTGCAGAATGTGGCTTAATTTATAACAGCTGCTGAGAGGTTGACAACCAGCTACCCTAAGTGAACATCAGGTGATGCTTATGCACACCAGTTACATCCATCGTGCACCTGAACAATAGATTTCTTGGTACAACTCCTGATTTTGGTGTCCCAGGAAGCAAGCTGGGTTCAGACTTCCTCTGATCCCACTATTTCTTGTGCAAATAACCTCTGGGATCTCCTTAAGAAGGGCTTGGGATTGTCTTCTCTGTAGACCACAGAGTATCACTGCAAGATGGGCTGCAGGGGGCTGTCTGTCAAGCCTCAGATGGAGGGGGCCAAGTGAAGCTCCACAGATTCAAAGTTTTCCTGAAAGCTAGATCCAGCTGTCACCCCCTGGAAGATCTATGTCCTCAGAGATGACCTCAAGGAAATCCCTGCAGTCAAGTCTTGTGGATGGCAGCTCAGCCCTGCTGCAAATCCCCAGTCCATCAGGTGTGCAGCTATCAGGAGTCATGTTGGCATGGTACTGAGGGCCTTGATGAAACCTAATGGAGAGGAAATCCTGAGGGACCTCAAACAAACCCACTGAGGAATATAACGTACTTGTCCTAGGACCTGAAGACAGCTATGCCAGCAGCTCCTGTGCTGGAGCAGAGCAGGTGATACCCATGCCCGTCCTCGCTCAGACAGAGGGAGCATGGGCAGACTGATCCCACCCTGCAGCTGGCTGTGAAGAGTGACTGCAAAATCTTTTCAATCAAGCTTTTCCTCCCTCTCCTCCTCTCCACCAAGCATTGAGTCATCGTGAGTCATTCAGCACGATGGGTGGCTGTGGCATTTAAGTCACTCGGCACATTGTCAATGGGTTTTCCTCAAGCTGAATGTTTTATGGGACATGTGGCACAATGGATAAGGCTGTGAATGGGGAGTTAGGAGACTCTGGGATCTTTTTTATTGTGCCTCTGTTCCTTCTGTAGCTCAAGATGATTTAACACTTGTGGCACCCCAGGAGTCATGATGTGAACAGGGCTTGGGCTCTAACCCTGCTTCATTCCCAATATCAGAGTCTGTGTTTGGATGTGTGAGTCCCTGCTGCCTTGATCAGGGTGGGTGAGGTAATCTGGGTGGAAACTGGTTGCTGAGAGGTCTGTCACAGGGTAGGTTTTGATGGAAAGGCAAAGATTGATTTTTCTGGTGAAAGCAAGATTTGAGAGTATAGGATTTGGGCAGTTCTCAAGGCAAGAGGCCCTTCTCAGCTGTTGAAAAGCAAAATTTCTGGTTTGTGTAAGTTGTCTAGGCTCCCTGGAGAAGGTAGTGGAGAGACAAGTGCATTTTCAGGGAAGGATTTATCTTACCTTTCTTCAGCTGGGCTAATAAGCTTCTGGAAGTGACTATTTCTATCCATCTCCTATCAAGGCACCACAGGTGACAGTTCAGACTGGTCACCTACCTTAGTAAATGCATTAGGTGACATTACTGGTTCTTAGGAGAATAGGTATTCCTTCAGTGAGGACACAGACCAGTTCAGCGCTGGAGACCTACAAGACAACAGGGAACTTTTCTGGGTGTTCACTCTGGAACCTACTGAAGGAGAGGACAGTCATCCAATTGATCAGAACATGAGATTCTGAGCAAATTTTCTTCCTTTTTTCCTTTTCATTCTTTTTCGTATCTCAGTACACAGCAAAACTCAAGGTAGTCGGTTGCCCTTCTGGAGAACGTGTGGTGTGACTGAAATGAGAACACAGTCAGCTTTAGGGCTGCGTATTCTTCTTTTCCTTTGCTCCTCCCAATCTCGCAGCAGAGAGTTGTTTGAAAACCTCCTTTTTCCTCCAGCACCCTAACCCGCCTTAGCAGCTCTAACCGGCATGTGCACACACACGTACGTGCCACAAAAGGCTCCAATGATCTTTGCTGCTGTTGCTGTTGTTTTGATGCTGAACAAAAGGCCCGGCTCCTACCCCCCTCCTTGCTGTATCACCTTCAGGATTGTGTGTCAGGAATCGATGCTACAGATGTTGACTTACCCACGATGCTAGCAGGAGACTTCTAATACATTTCAGATACAACAACAACAAAGAACAGATGCCAATTCATAGGAAGGGAAGAGAGATGTTTTGATGTGTGGGGTTTTTTTTGGAAATGAATTTTCATGCAGCCTTTATTTTCAATTTTATAGGGTTTTTTTGTTGTTGTTGCTTTTTGGGTTGGTTTTTATTTTTTCTTCTTCCCTGGAATGCATATTAAGTGCTGATAGCCTGTTATCCTTGACCTTTAGAGCCTGTGAATTTGAAAATCCAATTCCCTGTGAAAAGCAATGCATACAATAGGGACTTTGAAGAAAATGCCAGTAAGAGTGCTATTTTCATTTTGGCCCTGCAAGAACCTGCTACCGATGGAAAAAAGGCAAGAGCACAACTTGGGTGGAACGCAGTCAACAAGAAGAAAGGTTTCTCTTACTCTTTGCAGAACATGGGTTTTGTTCACCTAGTAAGGAGGGAAGAACATTAAGCTGTTAGGAGAGATAATTCGTTTTCCCCTTTCTCAGCACTCCAGTTATTGCACTTTTAACTCCTCTATTGCTGCCAGATGGGCTCAGAGCATCTTGGCAGAATGTGTCTCCAGATGTGCCCGCTGTGTGCTGGTGAAATTTTCTTTTAAGTGTGACTGGAAGCATCATGATCACCTTTCTTTTTTGATGTGCTGAAAGCATTCTAGTGACCTCCAGTTGTGTTGAGAGCATCTCTTGGAAGCTGCCTTCCAGATGTGCTGGAGACAAACCAAGGGAGCTCCCTTTCAGCTGTGTTGGAATGATCCCTGGTGAATTTTCTTCCAAGTGATGTGGAGATAGATCTGGATGCACTGGCATTTACACCATCAGCTTATAACACTTAACAGCACAATTCCCCCCACTCCTTAGCTTCTGGACAGGAATTATACCTTATTTTTGCTTTTAATATATCCTATATCTTGGGGTTTTTTATGGAAAAAGGCTGAAGACTGTGTTCAAAAGCTGTATTAAACCCATGAGTAAGTTTACCAAAGGTTATTGGGTGGCTGTGGAGTAGGTGAGGTGGGAATTTCAGCACTTTTTGAGAACAAAATGAGGTACTTTGCAAGTAAAAAGGTCATTCATTAGTGGCAGTCCCCGCAGACCTGCTGTATCCTCTAGCCATCAGAAGAGTATACCAACACCAAGGAGCAAAACCTGGTTTCCATTTCTGAAGAATTCAGGCATAATTTCAGTGCTTTTCAAGCTACAGGCCCTTAGCAGATACACAAGACTTGTGCAGACTGCTTATTTGAAAAGCTGATTTCTTATTCTCCATGAGCAGTAAGACAGGCAGTGTGGCTCTTCATCAATTTTTCAGCCATCACCCAGCACCGTGGGACTTGGATGCTTTCATGGTGTCAAGGTTTATGATGCTGTGGGGCAGGCACTGAGGAAGTCCGAGACTAGATTCAGAGGCAGGCGGAAACTAGATTCAGGCGCTGGATTTGGGAACTCGATTCAGGAACACACGGATTAGGATCAAAGGTAGGATGGACAGTCCTGCTTGGATCCTGGTCATTGAAGAAGAGGCTTGACCCTTGTGATCCCTCAGCTTTGTACTGAAAATAATGTATATGGGATGGAATGCCTCATTGGTGAGTTTAGGGCCATCTCTTCTGGCTGCTCGTCCCAGCAGGTGCAGTATTTTACTACTGCACCCCCAAAGTGATACATAAGACCTAGCAATGACTTCATGTGGCATTTGGATATTGAGGTGGGGTCCTCTGTGCTCAAAGAACAATTAAGCCTGGGCTTGCTGTCTCTAGTGCCATCCAGGGGAGTGGGGACTTGCTTGGCTCTCATGGGATGCAGAGAAGGAGGGGAGCCTGTGGAGGCAGGACAACCCTGCTCTTCTAGTCAGCAAGGCAACAAGATAACAGGAATCTGCATAGTTCTTTGTTTCTGAGAAGAGGACACCAAATATGACAACTAATGCATATTAGTGTTGCCATCCCTACATATGCTAAAGAACATTCTATAGATCATGCTAAACATGACTATAGGACTCTTTTCTCCACCCAAATCATGCTACGCATCACCGGGGGTGGGGAGAAACCTTGTAATTTGGCAGATAAAAAGAGGGGGAAGATCACAGGTAAATTGGGAGAGAAGAACTTCAACATCTGACGAAGCAGTCAACCGGCTGCATTCTCTGCCTCCACTCCAAGCAGGGATGCCTCTTTGAGTAAGTGCTTCACCTTTCACCCTCTGATGAATGTTAACCCTGGAGTCTTTGTTGTCTGGCTCAGTGAAAGTCCTGGGACTCTGGCAGACTTATACTGAAATTACGTTCCTTTTAACGTGACACCTTGGTCTGCACAGGAACAAGTGTAAGCAAGAGCCTTTCTGCACACGCCAGTCCTTGGTAGCAACTCTAACCACAGAGCTATGTCATTGCTGGAAGCAGGCATTGTTTGTGAAAATCTGCTGGTAACTTCAGAAAGTACCATGACTTAGAAGAGACTGAGCTGAAGAGTAAAATCACTGAACAGAATTAGTTCTATTCTAGTCCAAACCAGACACATGATGCCACTGAAAAGTGCTGCAGGAAGAATTGCCCCTTTGTGCAAGCTCTGTACCCCAGGACTGAGGCAAAACACCAGTTCTTTGGGACTGGGTTTTCTGATTTGTATGAATAAGCCAAACTTCTTATGAAATCTGAAGGCTGGAAAGTCATATGGACCTAAACTCCTCAATATCAGGAGCTTTCTGAGTCATTTTGCTGTCAGCTCTATCTCAACTAAGACACAGCTCCTAATTCCCTTTGTGTATCTGGACCTTTCTGCCATGCCCAAGCTCAGACAAGTAGTCTGTGGTAGGGCAGGAGAGGAAACCAGGTCTGTTGAACCACAGGATGTGTCACTAGACATCTCGCCCCTGGCTGTGCTGCCCGTGAGTGGCATGAAATGAATCTTCAAAGGGCTATGCGGATTCCCTGGCCTCTCTCATCTCTGCGGTGGCCAGCCCCTCAGTCTTTGCTTCCAGGCAATGGAGCTGCAGGGTGGTTGGTGCACACAGATATGCTGTGCCATGCTTGGCTTTTCGAACTTTTTTCTTACCCTTCTTATTTTTTCCCCTACTCTTTTCTTTCTAATTTAGAGCTCTAGATTAAATTCAACTTAATTAGAAGGATTATACATCTTATAAATTTAATATTTAATATGCAGGCATAGGCTTTTATTAAAGGTGTCCTAGGAGGAATGGAAATGAGTTATTGCACAATAAGTAGTTGGAGGGAAATGAGTGTGATAAAGGACTGGAACTTCTGGAGCGAGCGAGGTGAAGGAAAGGGGATGTGAGTGCTTTGGAAACATCTCTGGTGACTGCTCAGAGTGCTGCTGTCATCTCCCTGCTGCTCACACAGCGACTGATCCAAAAGCAAGAAGAATTTTGCTTCAGCAAAAGCAGGAGAAAAGATTTGAGAGTCTAGGGAGGACAACGGAGAGGGAAGGACACGAGGAAGGTCAGGAACTAAAGATCCTTGCAAAGAGGAGAAACTCTGCTGTAGGGTCCTCTCTGAAAGTCACACGTAGGAGTTGTGAACTGCTCACTCACTATCTCGGTAACGGTTGGAGGGGACAGTTTGGGTACGATCAAGGGTCTTAATTGCAGTGCCCATCCACTCCTCCTTCTGCCCTCAGGAACAGGAGCCAGGACCCAGCCGTGATGTGCAATGTGTCAAGAAGACCCTGCTTTTGTGATGCCCCTTTCAACCGAGAGCTCAGGTGGAAGTCATCTCTTCAAGTGTCTACAACGTAGGCGTCTTGTGAGCTGACATCTGTGTTCCTACCATAGCTAGCGGAGACCTAATTAATACCATCAGCAGGATTTAAGGTGTGAGTCATTGGGCCACACGTAGGTGTCTCTTTTAGGAGGAGACAACTTGCACTGTAAATTCTGCATGCTACACAGACAAGGTCTCCATTATCTATAAGGGATCAATGGCTGTGTTTGTGGTGGCAAATAAAATGGGTCAGAGATTGCTCTTCAGCCTTGAGGGCAAACGGACCAGTCTGATTCATGCTTGATATTTTCTGTGACAGTGTTACTAGGTCCCTTCATCTGTGTCAGAATGTAGAAATAGAATCACAGAACCATAGAATAAGTTGGATAGGAAGAGACCTTTCAAGGTCATCTAGTCCAACCCACGTGCAGGGAGCAGGGAGACCTGCAACTAGAGCAGGTTGCTCAGAGCCCTGTCCAAGCTGACCTGGAATGTTTCCAGGGATGGGGCATCCATCACCTCTCAGGGCAACCTGGGCCAATATTTCACCATCCACAGTGTAAAAAAATTCTTCCTTAGATCTAGTCTGAATCTTCCCTCTTTTAGTTTAAAACCATCACCCCTCATCCTGTCACAACAGGCCCTGACAAAAAGATTGTCCCTCATCTTTCTTATAGGCCTCCTAAGTACTGAAAAGCTGCAGTAAGGTCTCCCTGGAGCCTTCTCTTCTCCAGGCTGAATAACTTCATCTCTCTCAGCCTGTTCTGACAACAGAGGGGTTCCAGCCCTTGTATCGTTGCTGCCACCTCCTCTGGACTCACTCCAACAAGTTCGTGCCTTTCTTGTGCTGATAAGATATAGTGTGGACACTGTGGGCTAGTGCTTGCTACCATACCTAGTCCCGGTTTGGTTCCTAAGACAGAGAAACCATTGCTCAAACACCGTTGTCCACACTGAAGGCACTCGAATCATTCTTTCCTCTCCTGTCGAATGATCTGTTGCAGGAGGAGATAATTTTCCCATCCTGACAGCATCCCAGCCTGGTAAAAGCTGTATGGCTTAGATGACCAGTGTCCCCACAGCAGCTCCTGGAAACCAGTGGTTGTTACCAATCAGTTGATGGATGGTAACCAGCTATTCTGGTAGCAAACCGGTAGTATCGCTAGGAGTTGTCTGGGTGCCAAAGGAGGGCTAAGTCAAGGCATATCTGGGAAAATGAGGCTGGGAAAGTGCTGTGATCCATCAGTGAGGAACTGGTATCAGGTGGGGAAGGAAGATACCAGCATGCAATTGTGGTCTCAGTGTAAGAATGTGGGGACCACTGGGAAAATGAAGCTGGAAGTATGTGATGCAAGGATGGGAGTTGGGTTATGGAGGAATGGCTTCTGGTGTAACTCCATGCAGCTTGGTACAGAACTGGGTCCATCGTGGTCTGTGAGGTAGCTGAGATGGGTGGTTTTTTAACTTAAAGCCCCCCTAGGGCCAACTCTCTGCTGTGGTCTTAAATTTCCAGTGAGAAAAGAAGGCATTTGCTCCTGGAAGTGAATTCAATTTGAGGCTTTTGGGACTTGAACCATCTCACAAGGGAATGATCATGTTACGCTCACATCTATGTCTTCAGGTGCCATCCTCTTACCATGCCATGTTCTTGCCCTCCCACTCAGCCAAGATTTTCTCAGCCAGACTGAATAATCTCCAGCACAGCCTATGTGTATTTCTGTATGGGAAACTGCTCTCCTGAGGGTGTCCCTGAACTCAGGTCTCCTTGCTCACCCTCAGGATTCATCTTAACTCCCAATCAATGCATATGTTTTTCTTTGGCTTTAAAGGATGCACAGGATGGAGACAAAGCTGCTACCCATGGGACTGGCAAACCAGGCTTCAGGGATTGTGCAAAGAAACACCTTTTTGTTTCAAACTAGGGCAGGGAGACTGCCCTTGATAAGAAGAGCGTTAAAGCACCATGTAGATACAGAATTTTAGGCCCTTTAGATTTATGCAGTTGAGCTGGTGAATAGCTGGAGCCATCTCTGGTTGCTCTGGTCAGTGAACAGGGCAGTTGCTATCTCTGCAGATGGCCCCGTGGCCTCCCACGCCTGATAATTTGTAATTACAAGCAGGGATTATGCAGGGAGGAGATGGAATCAACCATGAATATCCATCAGACAGAAGGGGAGCTTAAGCCCTGGCTGGTTCCTCACTGATGGAGGCAAAGATAGTACAAAGATATGTGAGCAGGCTTGGGGTGCATATGTCAAACCTATGGGGAACCTGATAGAGGGATTAAAACTGTGGGGAGGGGGAGGGGGAAAACATCTGATTAACATTTTTGATGCATGCCCAGAGCTAGCATGGTGTGCTAATGAATACTGGTGTAGTAGCAAAGCTTTCTTAGTGCCCTCTGCCCTGGACAGCCTCACAGTAAAGCTAAACATGGACAGGATTTAACTCCCACATTTTAATTACAGCTTTGGGCCCTTTAGAGCACAGGTTGGAAGGAGTGGTGATTTTTCTGGGGCAGGAGTGTTGCAGGAGGATGGAGGCAAGAAAGCTCGCAGTCTCGTGTCTTTTCTCCCATGCACTGTGATGATACGGAGAGCAATTGGCACCTAAAGCTGGATATTTGGTGACAGGGGATGTCTATGTGGCTGGTCGGTTGCCCAGAAATTCCAGGAGCTTTGCCATTTCCTTCTAAAAGGACCCATGTCACAGGGCCTGGGGATGCTGGGTGCTGAGCATGTGAAGTTGCTGAGAAGGCAGGACAAGGAAGAAGCCAGGTCTGGGAAGGAAAAGATGCAGGGACCTTGTGGAGACACAGGCTACAACCTCTCTATGTCCTTAGGAAGATGGGATGGTGGAGTCAGCAAAGAATGCTTCCAGAGACCAGTGCCAGCCACCAGCTTCCAGCTTTGGATCAAACTATCTCTTTCATCCCCAGAAGCTGTGCAGGGGGATGTCAATTCTTACTCATACCCTGAGGATAAAACAAGGACAAAACCCTAGGGCAGCTGAAAACTCATGCTGAAAATAGCCAGGAGTCCTAGAACTACCTCGGGGTTAGCAGGGCAGGTAGGAAAAGGGACATCTAAACCTTTCCAGAGGATATCTGCCACAGTTGGTGAGGTTATTATGATCACCGCCATGTGGGACATGGCAGTGCACAAACAGAGAGCAGAATGATGCTCCCTTGTCTTCAGAAAAAGACATTCCCTTAGGATGAAGACATCCGGGGAGATGCAGTCTCGGCAGGAGATTAATTCAGGAACTTATCTAAGGAGACCAGCACAATGTGGAGAGCTACGGCAGATAATACCACTTGTCAGGCTCCAACAAACCTCTCAGAACCACCTTGCCCTACAGAGAGCAGCAAATTCTCCTTTTCCTTCCTTTTCTCTGTTCCTGTGCAGGGGATTGGGAATTCCTATGTGACTGGGACACAAAGCAGACAGAAAATATGAGTAATGGCTCTCTGCTATGTCTTTTTATGAGAAGGAGAGGGAAAATGTATGGTGAAAGAAAAAGGAGAAGAGAGGGAGAAGACACTGTTTGGGTCCAAACTGTGTTTGCAGTTTTCTGCATCATCTCTTTTTATGAAAGCATCCAAACAAGACAACAGGAGCTGATGATTCAATAACGCACAGGGCTGGGAGACAATAGGGGGAAGAAAAACAACAAAGCAAAGAGGGTTTTAATAACCGTTCATTGAGGTTATAATTAAATCTTGGTTTCTGTTTGGAAAACAAGAATCTCATTTTGTGAGCACGTTCCGTCTCCCCACTGCATCTGCACCCATGTTTTCTCGAGGGCAATTACTGAGCGTGCTGTGAGCTAATGAGCAAATACAGATGTGGCAGGAGCTCTCTCCTGCAAGAGGAAAAGAAAGAGGAGAAGAGAAGATGAGGAACTTATTGCCAAGCCTGGCAGCAGCCTTGCACAGGTAGAAAGTGAGAACTTGCAAACAAGTTGTGGAGTCAGCTTGGTAGCTCCTTAACCCTGCCAGGGCGCTGTCTATTAGGGTGCTGGTGGCATCGGCCAAAGCTCTGCCAGGGACTGTGCTAGCAACTGTTTCCCTGGCTCTGGTTGATGTGTTTTTACAGGCTTAACCTCAAGAGGTAGATGCTTTTGTAGGGGGGTGAAGAGCACACCAGAAGGACAGCCTCCTGCTTGTATGGAGAACCACATCAACAGTGGGCTCACACGTAGCTGTGGCCAGACAATGGGTGACAGAATTCTGCATGTATTCTTCAGCTCACTGTCCATCTTGAAGAGGAGAATATAGTATTTCACTCAGAGACGCTGTTTTCATCAGCTATCTTTCCTCACCGTTTTCTCCCAGTCTGAATAAATTCAAGGAATGGCTGAGGAAAAATCTACCCCAGTTGGCCCAGGCTTTCTGTGGGACTACACCAACGTTTTTCCCTCTCACGATCTGCCTGCAGGGCTCATCTCCTAATTTTGGCCTGCTCATTAGAAATCACAGCAGTAATGCTGTTGTGGTCAGTGCCTCAGAGCCCATCACCTCCTTGCGTTAGTTCCTCCTGCTAATTGTCAGGAGCTGAGTGGAGGCACTGCTCCTTGCCTCGGCCAGAGTTTGCCCGGGCAGAAGGGCTGCATTCGACCTTCATTTATATTCCAGAAGCACCACTCACTTAGCAGTATCTCCTGCCATCAATAAACCAATGCAAACATAGATAAGCCAGATAAAGTGAAAGTAGGTCACTACTGCAGCACAATGACATCCAGCTCGGTTATTCCTTACGCAGCCCTTAAAGTTAACTCTCCCATCACGACGTTTCTTTTCTCTTCCTCCTTTTTGCTTAAAGTTGCTAAGGAGCTGGGGCAAGGTGATTAGCCAGGTCTGAAACCCTCCTCACAGCTCTATCATGCACCAGACTGAGGACATCTGAATACTGGTCTGCAGCCGCTCAGTGGATGGGCAGATGGAGGGTCTGGTGTCATTCACAGATTCTTTAAACTCTGTGTTGCTTTCCCATCAATTAAAGTCCTGGAATAGTGCTTCATGCTGATGGCTGGGGAGCTGGCTTAGCTCCCCTCAAGGACCTATATTTTTTATGTGTAGGTCCCATAATCCCTGCTGTGCCTCTGGAAAGAACACCACCACTGCAGATTCTTCCTTTAGTATCAGCTCATCTTCAAGGTTTGATGTTGACTTAAAGCCACAAACTACCTCTGGAAGTGAGATAAGATTTCATTCCCAGTTGCCTATTATATCATGAACTTCTTCACGGAGAACCCTCGGAGCTGTTTAGTGTCCCATAAAATGTCACTCTTCTATCAGAAGATGGCAATGGCTTCCTGTTCATGTCACCTGGGACCAAGTTTGGGCTGGTAGCATGTAGGTGAAAAACTGACTGACCTAGATACTTTCACTTGAGCAATTCTGGCACCTAGGTTAAGTGTGATTTTCTTATTAAAAAATATTAGTACCCTTTATTGGTCAATACATTGATTTCAAGTGTTTTTCTGAAAGCATAAGAACCTGTGGAGATGATTCTAAGACGCTCCAGCATGGCAAAGAAACAGAGGCATTAGCTCAGTCTTGGATGATCTCCAGGAAACAAGACAAATTGGGATGATTCAATACTCTTTTTTGGAGGTTTCTGTAAATGCTCTCTTCATTAGCATAAATGCTTGTGAGAAATACATTTTCAAACTTCTTATTTAAGTGTTCATTCTCACAGAAAGAGGTGCTAAAAGTGACCTCCATCCATCTAAGAAAATGAAATGACTCCACAGAAGTTATGCATTTGGTATCTCACCAGCTTGAACGGTAAATATTCTCTTCTTCATGCTACCTCCACAGCAGGAAAGAAATTCATTGCAAAATGAAATTATCAAATCAATAAGTCTCAGAAAACAACAGCCTCCTGCCAGACGTCCCACAGGAGGGAAATACGGCAGCATCCAATAAATTAGTTGTGCGGGAGCGAACAATCCACCGAGCTCCAAATTGCTGCTGGTCAGCAAGACACAAGCCACGGTACTGAGCACCCAGATTCCAGCACCCTTCAAGCATGTGGCTGTCAGGCATCATTGACATGTCTGTAACATGGGTACCAGATTTAATTGCATTAACTGAAAGATTTCTGTTGTCCCCTGAGTCTAGCTGAAGAACCTAACTTCTAAAATCCTTTATACTGCTTCTCCCAAGCAGTAGCCCTTTTTGTGCCTGAAGAAGGAGGAGCAGGACAGATTATCTACCTGAAGAGATGGGTAGAAATTGTTATCAAGGCTCTGAAACACTTGAGCGGGTCCTAAGATGACCCTTCTACTCAGATACCCTTTGTTTATGGTGCTTTGAAGTACCATTATCCCTCGTGTGCCTTCCTCTGAGACACCACCCTGTGCTGTTTAAGCAGAAATTACTCTTCCTAGAGCTGTTGCCTCCAGCTTCTCCCTCTCTAAATCTCTGTATATCTCCTTCAGGGAAGCTCAAAGTCTTCGGTGTGGCTGACATAGCATGCTGGTATGGCAGCATACCTCTACCAAGTCATGCTACTGGTCAGCCAGATGGAGAAATGTTGAGCATTTGCAGCCTGTTCCCATCATGGATTAGGTTGAGGAACCAGCTTGTTATCTCACCACTTCCTCAGAGGCTGCCTGCTACGCTCTGCAAGTTGGTTCCCTGTATTCATTGTCTTGAATTTATAAGCCAGGTACTGCCAGTAGCCTGTGGATGTCTCGTTTGGGGATGGGTCAGTGCTGGTGCATGAAACCTACAGAGCCTCGGGAGACAACCGTCCTTGCTCCTTCCTCCAGAAAGAGTGTAATTAATAAAAGTTACTTTGTGTGGCTGCCAAAAGGAAACATCACGTTCCATGTTCAAGATGGAAAAGCTGTATTTAGAGTCCTAAAGCCTCATCTTTTCTGGAAGTATTCTTACAGGTCTTCTCCATAATCTTTACCAAAATGTGCCTTTGTCCGCTTTCACAAGACAGTACTTCTTTCCTTAACTGTATCTGTCCAGTTGAAGCTCTCACTGTGCAACTATTATCTCTGCTGATGTGTTTGCCCACCATGGGCCCCTGACAGACAGGTTTTTACAGCGTGCTGGACACCAGTGGGACAACTCTAGCACAGACAAGCAGACTGTGCTTGTGCAGGAAGGGTTTAATTGTATTAACGAGCTAGAGCAGGATAAATCTCCTTCCGCTTAAGATTTCTTGGTGCTCCTCTTAGTCATCTGGGTTGATCTCTTGGCAGAGAAAAGACTTTGCTTTTCCCACTTTGTCTTAACGAGGTGTCCATGTTTCTGTGACTGGCACCTGAAATGTAGTGTCATGACTGTGTGATCATGACAGTGATGCCCATGAATGGGTTTAACACCAAAGCATGTCCCTGGCTGCCCTCTCTCTCTGCCTTCCTCCTACAACCTCCTCTGGGTGATGCTGCTGCTGACCAGGTAAGGCAGGCAACAGGCAATGCTCTTGGTGGCTGCTGGAGGCTGAGAAAGCTGAGGAAGGTATGAGAAGCTGAGAGCACCTCCTCAGCACGTTTCAGAGCATGCAGGGCTGCCTCTGCTTCACTTTAGCTGTAGGAGCTGCACGAAGAGCAGAGAGAGGTGGTAAGGAGTGGATACAGCTAGCACCATTGATTCCCTGTGATACTCTGCCCATTGCAGCATCATCCTCTGCTTGAAGTCACCATCCCCAGGGAGCCGTGACAGCCAGAGGAGGCTGTAAGGGAAAGGAGCTGGAGGAGAGAAGTGACCCTGGTAGCTCTCAGCTCCCTACCACCTCCCATGTCCTCCTGCTGCTGTCTTGTCTGGGGCTAAGGGGTGGTTGGAAGTAACCAAGAAAGAGCCACAAGGGCCAAGCTGGAGAGAGCAGGGGCATCAGGAACTGACAGCCATATGTGCCCTGAAGACCTCAGCAGTCCTCACTTTGAGCAAATTGTTCTCAGTAAAACTCCCTCGTTTTGCTGTACCAGTCATTGGCTCTGCTACCTTTGCCATCTAGTCAGGGCTGTGCTCCTGAGGAGCTGTCAGGCTTTCAAATCTGGCTGATAGCAAGCTGGAATAAAATTTTTTTAATCAAACCAACCTGCGGGTCATTTTGTTTCTTAATGATTTTTTTTCTTTTCTTTTAAATGTAGAAGAAATGGTGGAGGAGAGGGCTGGCTTCTAACTCACTCACCCAGCCCACCTCACCTCCAGGAATTCCATCATCATAAGGTGGGGTGGAAAGAAGATGACAAGGTTCTTTGGGATCAAAGCATGAAAAGCCCTAAGGTTGTTGCCTGAGAGGATTCCCTGTTCATGGAGGCACTGTCCTTGCAGCACAGGGGGCGAACAGGCAAGCTGTGGTTGTTGGTGCTGCAGCAGAGACATCAGCCTATGGAGAGCAGAGAGAGCTTTTGTCTCTCCTCCAGCTGCTACAGACCCTGTGAGCGGTTCCTGCTGCGTGTGAGCTGAATGCCAAACACCCAGGGCCACAGAGCAAGCAAGAGCCTGCGCAGTCCCAGGGACAGAGCTGAGATGTTCTACAGAAACCCAATTGCAAAGTGCTTTTCCCAGCTGCAGTTTTAAGTTGCACATAGTATACTATTAAGCATCCCAGCAGATGAGATGGGTGGATCATTACCTGACTGTTGTGGATCATTACAAATTATTCATGTTTCAGATGCAGAGGAGGAGCAGCAAGGCTCTAGTTCTTGCTTTGGAGAGGTAGAATGGCATTTTTCTCCCCAATTTTCAAGCAGACATGGGGACTAACTGTCCCCGTAGATGAGTGTCTGCAGGACAGGCTTGATCATGTTGACAGGGTGGAACACTGGAACAGGTTGCCCAGATAGATGGTGGGGCCCCTGTCCCTGGAGACCGCCAAGGTCAGGCTTGATGGGGCTCTGAACAACCTGATCTAATTAAAGATGACCCTGCTTCCTGCAGGAGCGTTGGACTAGATGGCCTTTGGAGGTCCCTTCCAACCCAGTGCATTCCATGGTTCTAAGATCTCAGCATGGATGAATTTTCTATGCGGGCCATTATCCCATTAGAGGAGCTATCCTCATTCCTGTATCAGCTGTATTTCTTCTGTAACTCCTTATCTTCCCACTGTGTTTTGCCTTCCCAACACCCCACCCAGCACCTCTGAGAATTTGTGAAAACCAAGACACCTTTCCCCTTGCCCATAAGATCTGTCCTCCAACCAGTTGGGCTCCTGGGGCAGCGGAAACACTGTGCAAGTGTGTCTGTAGCAAAAGGCATAGGAGAGAGATGTTGTGCCTGACTTCTCAATCCATTCCCTCTGCTTCCTTGGCTTCATGGTTAGGTAACTGTCTGCACAGGAATTAATCAGATGACCTTCTATCTGAAACCTCTGTTGAAACACCAGGCCTATTTACCAGCAGAGGTCAAGTGCCTTGAGTAGGAAGTTGAGACAAGAATCCTGGACATTGCATGCCAAATCCTATCCATACACTCAAATCTCTGCCACGGCTCCTTCACCCAAGCCTGCTGCTCCCACCATGTTTGCCAGTATTAAACACTCCAGGAGGCAGCAGGGAACCTTGTCCTACCACATCTGAGATTTCGTACTCTATCACTGATGCATCTGTTTCATCTGTTCCTGTTCTTTCCAATCCTGTTCAGAAATCAGGCTTTACTGGCAGCACACAGCATGACACGTGCCCAGTCTGGCAATAAAGCCTCCTCCAGAAGCTCTCCCTATTTCCCCTGTATGTTAATATGACCCTAATGGCCTCATTAGTTTTAATTTGTTTGGCCACTCGATTTAGATGAGTATACCAGTGATAACGCGAGACCTGGAAAGAGCAAACAGTGACTAATTAATGCAGTTAAAGTTACTGCCGAGGGTGGCTGTTGAGGAGGAGGACAGTGCTGGAAGGCAGATTTTCATGCACCTGGATGCTGCTGGCCACAGCCACTGATCCACAGCTTTCATCCTGCAGAGCTGGTAAACAGCATCTGCAATCTGACCGGGAGGGAGGTCAAAGAAACTTTCCCAAAATCCCTGACGCAGGGACAACAATTCAACTGGCACGATAAGTACAGAAATGTAGGGATTGATCCAAGGGGTGCCTGCTAGGGGCGAAATTTCTCACTGCTCAATTTCACTGGGGTTCAGGCAAATCAGTTTAATGGGCTCTGAGGGCAGAGCCTTCATAAACTGGTGCTAGGCAACATTCTCGGTATCAGCTCATACAGCGAATTTGCACCTTCAGATGCAAATGTAGGTGTGGATGAAGGAGTCTCAAGAGGATAAGGTGGTGGCCAATGCATATTTTTAACATTCAGAGGTATTGCCAGCGGAAAAAGAGCTTCAAATGCTTCCTCCTTTGCATACCTCTGCTCTGTCACAGTCCCTGGGGTACTTTGTTTGGTGTCCTCCAATTGAAGCAGGGAAAATAGAGCCCAGGGGAAAGGTACTTCAGACCTTTCTGAGATAACAAAAGGGGATGGATGTCAGAAATAATAATGGTCTGTTCCGGGTTGTGTTCTTGTAATAAACATCCTTCCCTCTTTCCTCCCCTCCGGGTAGCAGCTTCCTCAGGAGTGGGTGAAATTATTGCAACTCTCAGCTGGACAAAGCGGTCCTTCTTGCACAGTAAAGTTTCCTGGTCCAGATCTTGCCCATGAACATGGCATTTCCTGGCTCTCCTTTAATCTGAACCCTCTTCCTCCTTTTCTTCCATATTTTCCCTGCCATTTCACATTCGTGTCCCCACTTCTGCCTGAAGCAAGAAAGGCAACCAGAGGACTTGCATAGCTGCGAGTTGGATGATTTAGCTCAGATTTTATTGCATCTGAGAAAGATTCAGTTGCCAGGACTGTTTTTTTGTTTTTTATTGAGGGATGGCTTGAAACTTCAGCCAAGTTCTGGGACAAAGGGTCTCTAGCCCTTCTTCAGCTCCTGCTGTCTAAACAATTTTATTTTTGTCCAGGTGGATGAGTGACTCCTATAAGAACAGTGATGCTTAAAAAGAAACAAGTGTACGTGAGATCTCCTTCCTCATGCTATCTGTTCCTGAAACACGGAGATTGCTGCAAGCCTTATCTCTGTCAAAAAATGTCATCTCACCCTTGGCCCTGCTCCCATGCTCCTATTCCCTGATTCTATCTGACGTTAAATGCTGCTTTGCTCTCGCACGATGAGAACAAGCCCTTGTGAGGCACTTCAGGGAAATTCCTTTCCTCTCCAGGAAGTAACAGCTTTGAGTGCCAGGAGAGAAGCAGTGTGCTTCTCCATGTATGTGTGTGCATTTCAACTGTGTTCACTGTTTCGTCTTATTTATGGCTGGTTGCAAGAGCAATAAATGATGTATACTTAGCATAGCTCATGGACAAAAACGCCTCTGAGCAGAAGCAAGAAAGGGTGGAATGTTACCAGTTAGAGATTTGCCTCTGCATTGTTCCTGGAGATGGGGAAAATATAGACTTCATAGAATCATAGAATTGTCAGGGTTGGAAGGGACCTCAAAGATCATCTAGTTCCAAACCCCGTGCCATGGACAGACGCACCTCCCACTAGATCAGATTGCTCTGATCCCCATCCACCCTGGCCTTAAAGGTTTCCAGGGATGGGGCTTCTACCACCTCCCTGGGCAATTTGTTCCAATGTCTCACCACCCACATGGTGAAGAACTTCTTCCTAACGTCTAATCTGAATCTACCCAGCTCTAGTTTTGCTCCGTAATGCCTGAAAGGAGGTTAGAGCCAGGTGAGGTCAGTCTCTTTTCCTATGTAGCAAGCAACAGGACAAGAGGAAAAGGCTTCAAGTTGCACCAGGGGAG
The DNA here is from genome assembly GCA_013389965.1 of Todus mexicanus. Classification (NCBI taxonomy): domain Eukaryota; kingdom Metazoa; phylum Chordata; class Aves; order Coraciiformes; family Todidae; genus Todus; species Todus mexicanus. The sequence goes on from WEIS01029061.1 coordinate 26,008, forward strand.
GTTTAGGTTGAACATTAGGAAAAACTTCTTCGGTGAAAGGATTGTTAAGCCCTGGAACAAGCTGCCCAGGGCAGTGGT
>WEIS01029061.1:26373-46513 GCA_013389965.1 Todus mexicanus
GTTGGACTCCATCATCTTAAAGATCTCTTTCAGCCTAAAAGATTCTGTGATTCTGTGCTGACCCTGTTCTCCACTAGCAGGAGGAGGATCTAATCCTTGTGACAAAGGCACCTGGAAAATATAAGTGTGGGAGTGAGACAGAAACTAGAGATGTGAATAGGTGCAAGTCTTTGACTGTGAGAACAACCACATGCAGACTCAGAGAGGCTCAGACTCTCCCTGTGATTTTAAACTGGGGAAGGCTGAGGTGGTCGTTGTGGCATAATGAAACCTGGAACAGCTCCCAGTGCCAAATCTCATGGTCCTGGTGGTGGTACAGATCTTGCTGTAGCTCACTCACCCTTTAAAGTTACTTGTATCAAATCCGAATGCTAACAGCAAGTAATATGTCAAGAATATGTCCTCTCTATCAATTAAGTACAGGTCAGAGCCCTTTTGCAAGCCCAGGCTCCGTGCTGTTATGGATTAGAATGCATTTAGACACAGATGTCGCCTGAGCTCTTGAAACACATGAAGGAATGAGAACACACGTGCACTTGCAAGCATTTGTGTGGGTCCAAGCTCTTTGTCTTGTGCCCTGGATATATTTGGTGTGAGCATGACAGGCAGCTCTCGGTCCAGTTCATCAGCACATATATTGGCTTCAGTTCTTCCGAGTGCATGTCTGGAAAGCCCAGAAGATGCAAACTGTTGTCTCCTGTTCTCTGCACCATCCAGACTGGAGACCTGACCAGCAAGCAGTTTACTTCCAATGCTTGAGCTTCCAGGAGCTCCTTCCAAAGGTTACCTGTGCAGGTATTTATGGTCAGCATGATGCTGCATGGCTGGGATGCTGCATGCTCTAAGGTGATGTTCCCCAGCTCACAGTCATCTCTGGGGCTCTGGATTTCCTCCTGTTTCCCAGTTGGAGCCCTGACTTTGGCAAGGTTACTAGCCAGCACCGTCAGGAAAAGCAGACAGAGAGCAAGCAGGATCCTCAACATTTTGCAGTTCAAACATACCCTAAAGCCACTTATGTTCTCTGACACTTCTTCTGCACTGTTTGAGCAGGATCCTCATCATCTGGGCAGTATAAAAATACCCTTAAAGCAACTGGCGTCCAGCACCCAAGTGCAGCTGCCTAGTCTGGTAGCTTTACACTCCTTCTCTCATGTTCTCTGAAGGGCAGAAATAAGATTTACTTTTTCAGGAGGCAACAGTAGCCCTGGTTCTCATTAGGTCATCCTTCTCATCATTAGCTGTCTGAAACGCAGCATGGACCAAAGTATAGATCAGCTAAAGCAGGCCTGGGAAAATTGCCATAGGGTTCATTACGGCCAATGATCCTGGGGAGATGAGCACCTAAAAGGACATAGAGGTTGAATTCATTTGAGCTTGTTGTCTAGACTCCTACGTTAGTTGGAGAAAAAGCAGGTGCTTCCAGAGCGTGATTAATCTCATTCTAAAGCAGACATCTCAAATAGGTCAGATGACTCATGTCCTGGCTACTGCTTATTTCTCTCTGCAGACTACAAAGGGAGCCTAAGGTGACTAGTTTAGCTGCAGACGATCAACGTGGTAGACATCTAATATTAGGTAAGATGAATCCCATCCCGCGAGACAAATCAAAGCAGTGGACTTTGCACATTACAAGACAGAGGTTAAAATTGCCTGGCCAGTGAAAGCCACTGAAGAGAGTTGTTGAGGGAGACAAGTTTAAAGAGCTATGGTATCAGGCCAAAAAATAAAGTCTTGTGTACGTGTTGTCTGGAAATTGTTGTCCCAGGAATTGTACTTTCAGCAAAGGGGGAAGTAAAACAGAGGGAGTGGATGAAGGAGAGTCAGTCATGCTGGAGGCTGTGAAGAGATCAGGCACTTTCCATCTCCACCGTGACTGTCAAAGTTAGAGGAGGGTAGTGACCATCTGCAGATGGCCCTTTGACAAGAAACAGATAGTCTAAGGACAGTAGCCTGACAAGGTGAGGTGAGGTGTGGGGTAAGCAGGATCAGACTTCTCAGGTATTGCAAATGCAGTCTTTTTCTCCATATTCAATACTTCTGTTGTCCTTCAACACCAACCTATGGGCAATATGGGACTATACCAGGTTGTGAGAAAGGAGGGATGATGACCTGGCATGCTTGTTCTGTTTACTGAGTAGACTCATCACTCCTCCTAGGGATGTAGACTTAGGTGTTGAGGTCCTGGACAGCAAAAAGTACCACCCATGCTGGTTGTCTCTGCAAGTGCACAGGACTGAGTGCATTTGGCAGCTTGCATGCATCTCTTTTTCACAGCTTTGCTGCTGGAAGTTGAACCACCAGGAGGTCTTACAATGTCCCTGCTCTCCCTGTGATCCTGAGAGTCTCCCCCACTTGAGAAGCCTTCCTATCTGCTGGACAATTGACTTGTGTGCAACCAAACCAGTTTGCAGTTCACCTCCAAGTCTATCGATGAGCTCCAGTGCTGGCATCTGCTCCTCCTAGGCTGCTCTGCAGCAGGACCATGGCTCAGCTGTGCTTGGCACGCAAGAGGGAGGTGAGATGTTTTGGGCCAGGTTTGTTCCAACTGTGTACCATAGTTGCTGCCAGGAAATCAGATCCAGCAGCTTATTCGACCATATGGGAGCCTTCTGAGGTGTCCCTGGGAGGCATCCTTGGACTCCTGGCTTCAAATGATTGGATTGCAATTCTCTCCATCTTGTGGCCTGTAGTGTAAGCTTGCAAGAAGAGGGTTGAGGGGTGAAAATTCATAGCATTAAGTCCCGAAATGTAAACCACCAAAGCAGAGGTTTCACACGCTTTTCTTTATTTATTTTTTTGTCTGTTTGTTTATTTATTTTCCCAGCCAAATTCCTTCCAGCTCCCATTAGATTTTAGCATCTGTTTCCCTCAGTGTGGGGAAAGGATATGGAGGAGACCTTCTCCGTTAGCATGTGGGGTTATCAAGAAGGATGGCTCTGGTCCAGGAGTACTCTTGTTTCTCTTAGTGTTTGGCAAAGGAACATGTAAAAGTATCCTCAGCTTTTAGCACCTGAGCATCCTTCTGTGCAAAAGCCCAGCCCTGCTGTTTGCTGGGCACACGTCCCTTTTGGAAGAGGAGAGATTAGCTTTTCAGGAGCCTCTTTCTCCCAGGAGGAAGCCTGACCATCTGAGCAGAATCATAGGTTAGTTAATGCCGCCTGTTTGATAAGTTTAAATGCTCCATACTTGGGTGGTAATTGCAATTCCTAGTGAGCAGTCGTCATGTCAGCTGTCACAACAGCAAACTGCTTAATAGGTGTACACTGATGGGCCATCACTGGAGCTCCAGAGAGAGAAAGGCTTTGGCTCAAAGGGAGATGTCATTCCTTGCTCGACAAGATCTAAGTTGTCACAGGGGCTGCTGATCCTGATGTGCAAGTGTGCCCAGAACTCCCCTCAGGCCTTCGTCTGTTCTTTCCCAATGTCTGACCCAAGTTACCATTTTGTCTGACACTCTCATTTCAAATCCTGCTCTGCTCCTTTCCCTCCAACATTTCCACCCCACCCCAAGCCTGTCTTGCAGCTCTTTCTTGCAGGTTCACTCTGTGTCTGCAGATGAAGGTGAATGCAAATGCCAGATACTACATATGTGTGCCAAGAGCAAACACTTGCTGATCCCGGGCTGACATGACCAACCTGTGGTGCAAGAAAGGAGAGGTTCTTGTCCTTGTTATGCAGACAGGTCCAAAGTTCAACATGTCAGGCTTCTGATGATGAGGTATTACTTGAATACAGCACAGTCTGGATCCTTTGGCTAAGGGGAAATAGAGAAAAAGAAGGCACTAATAGCCTGAGACAGGAGGTGACGAGTGAGTGTTGCTTGTATGGCAAAGCAGCATCACAGAGCTGAACCTCTCTGTCTACTCTCCCTGGTGTGAGAGATGCTGGGAACAACTTTTCCTCTGGAAAAGGCTGTCTTGGAAAGGTTTAGGTTGGATGTTTGAAAGCGCTTCCTCACAGAAAGGAGGAAAAAACCCTGGAATGGACTGCCCAGGGAGGTGGTGGAGTCACCATCCATGGAGGTGTTTAAAAAAAGCTTGGGTGCTTCACTTAGTGGCAGGATTTAGCTGATGTGGTGGTGTTAGGTCATAGGCTGGACTTGATGATCTCAGAGGTCTTTTCAAGCCTTAATTATTCTGCGATTTTGTGATTCTATGGAAAAGGAGGAAACTGAGGATTTGGGAGCATTCAAGCGATTTCAGGAGTTCAGCACTGTAAGGGAGACCTTACCTGGGGAGGCTAAAAGGTTAAATACACTAGAAAATTGTTTTCTAAAGGAAGTGTTATGTAGAAAGTAGAAAGTAAAGATTGTTGCTGTGGCCAAGGATGTGCCCACTCTGTGTGTTGCAGTGGGATGCAGAGATCCCTCATCCAAAGTGGCTGTAAAGCATAAATGGGGTAAATTTGGTGGAGAAGAGCTGCAGTCTGCTCTGTCAAGACCACTCCTTATGCTCAGAATATCTCCAAACAGGCTACTCAGCATCTCCCTAGCACCCCACTCTGCATCAGGTGGAATGGCAATGCAGATCTTACCTGGAAACCTGCGGGGTGAGTAACTTTAGAAATACCAGGACAGACATCTCAAAGGCTGCTATAGATCACCATCCTGTGCCACTGTATTTTGACCATCGTGGTGAGTACAGAAGGTCTTGGAGGTTTTGTGCTGAGCGGCTACAGAACCAGAGAGAGCTCAGCAGAGATGTGAGGTTTGTGACCAGATGAGAGGGATCTGCCCAACCCTGATCTGCAGCATCTGAACTGCACAGCAACATGCAGAAGGGACCGAAAATATTATTGCCTACAGAGCTGGTGAGTACCCTGGTCAGGGGTCCCATCCATACTCTGCACAGACACTGTCTGACCTTTAATTCAGGTGCTGTGCAAAGGGCATAATGTCTGAGTATGTCAGAGAGAAATGACAGTTGGAGGTCTGAGGACTCCATTGAATCCACAAAAGCCATAATCTGCCATTGAAGGGCAAAGGTTTGAAACACCAGAGCTTTCTATTAAGTCCCTGTGTACACAGACTCTGTTATTAAAATGCTATAAAGGATTTCTGCTAAAGAAGAATCAGACCCTGAGAATCTTTATTAGGACAAAGACCAAGGCCTGTGAGATTTCTTGGCTGCAGTATGCAAGAACTACAATCCATATCCTGGGTGTTACTGAGATTAGTTGTACTGGGAAGAGAAGCGAACGACATTGGGGGACTTGAGAATGAAAAATGGGAGGAGACAGGAATATCTGGCTCCTTTCTACAGAATGTAGGATGTGCCACTTCCAAACAAGCCATCTGAATGTTGTTGTCCCACCACAGCCTTAGCTGTGGCCACCGAGCTCCTCTGGCAGGAGATGCAAGCCCCTTTAGCATCTCCTCTATGAAGATGTGGTCCCGGGGCTTGAGTGCTTCTGACAGGTCTCCATGCCGCCGACGTGCAGCAGCTGCCTGGTTCTGCCTGGCCGCACACTGGAAATGAGCAGAGGAGAGTGGAGGGTGTTCCCTTTCATACCTGAAGGGGCACGCTGAGCTTCTGACAGCTGCTTCCCCTGCCTCTCCCCCTGCTCTCGTCCTTCCCCCTTTTCCCATGGCGAAAAGCTTTGCAAGGTATGGGATGCTGTGCCGTGGAAGATGACATTTGCTGGCCTTGAACACATTGTCACATCAAGAGGGCATGGGAGAAAAGAGCCCGCACCTCGCAAGCAGGGCTGCTCTCTTTTGCAGCTTGAAAGGCCACTTTGGCCTGCGAATGTCAACAGGGTAAGAAAAAGGGAGAGAGCTAACTGGTGCTGCAAAGTTGGTTGCTTTGCCCAAATACATCCGTCAGTGATGTCATTGTCTTTTTATTTGGAAATGGGGCTTGTGGAGGCTACTTTCTGCAGTATCATCAGACAGTGCGTTGCAAGTGTTACTGTGACTTGTTGGGTATCATCACTCCTTGCTCCTTATCATTTACAGAGGACGGTTTCTCAGAGAAGAGTTTATTTCCACTTTGTAGATGTTCAGGCTTATCCCTACTTTTAGTACTACGGACTTGTACCTGATCGCTGCCTAAATGTTGCTCTGGAGAACTGTTCATTTAGAGCTGTTACCTGCAGGTGACACCTCTGCATTTGAACCCAGAAGCATGATGCCCTACCAAAAAGCTGCCATCCACCAAACTCACCTTCTCTCCAAAAGATACTGAAGGCTGGTAGTGCCTTGGCTGAGAGTTGTCACTCAGGTTTTAGCGACGAGCAGATGCTGCCTTCCCTCTGCAGCTGGGAAGCCGGGATCTGCAAGTAAAGTGACTTTACCCAAGTTTCAGAGCGGAGTCAGGAATAGAAGCAATGTCCCTTGGCCCTTTTTGGGATGAATCATCCTTGTAAATCCGCTTGCCTTGACTGATCTGGTAAATATAGGGTGTGAGAAAGGGTGATTAAGTGACTTATCTGAAGTCACATGTGGCATTTATGGGATTTGGACACAATCCTAAACCGTCGCCACTGCTTTAACCATTACGCTTTCCCTGCTGTAGTTGTGACCCTGAAAGCAAGCAAACACCATCATGCATTACGGCAGCAAAGAATAAATTCACAGCCAGCCTGGAAAATCAGCTCCCTAAGGAAATATAAGATTAATCCCATACGGGAGAAGATGCAATCTAAAGCAGGCTGTTAATTAATTATTATTATCTTAACCAACCCAAGTATGGAGTCAGGGACACAAGTAAGGTTACAGTTTTTGACAGATGCAGATTGATTTCTTAGTGCATCCACACCAGGCGGAGCAGCTAATCCCTTTCACAAAGGTGCAGATTTTTAATCTGATTTGCATGCTCGGCTGGCTGCTTTTGTCCCACCGACGGGCAACAAACAGGAGGAGCTGGAAGCCGTTGTGCAGCAGGAAAATGACGACACAGTTGTCATCAACTCTTTTGGGTCTCTTTTTCTATGTAGCAAGTGATAGGACAAGGGGAAACAGCTTCAAGTTGTGCGAGGGGAGGTTTAGGTTAGATATTAGGAAAAACTTTTTCACTGAAAGGATTTTCAAGTCCTGGAACAAGCTGCCCAAGGCAGTAGTGGAGTGACCATCTCTGGAGGGGTTGAAAAGACACGTAGATGAGGTGAGGAATATGGTTTAGCGGTAGACGTGGCAGTGCTCGGTTAACAGTTGGACTCGATGATCTTAAAGGCCTCTTCCAACCCAACCCATTCTGTGATTCCATAATTAGTCTAGAAGTCACTAACTGTTGACAAATAAATGAGAAACTGTGTCTGGGCTCCCACCTGAAATTAATTTCTGATTGACTTTGGAAAGCATCTCCTTGGGGATACTTTCTGTCTTCTGAAACAACCCAAACCAAAAAGGGAGGGAGGAGGTAGGTGGAGTTTAAGAGAGGAGGAACACAATTAAACAAAGGGCAGTTCTTAATTAAGGCCTAGGAGCCCATCGAAAGACACTGACAGGTGGTAGCCAGCTTTAGTACTTTGTAAGTCAACTCATTAAACATCAGCCCCTGCTTGCATTTTTAATAGCTGTAGAAAGTGTGGTTGAGTCTCACCTCTGAGGAGACTAGATCTTTTTAGCATTATATTATATTTAAAGCACATAGCTGTGCAAAAATTGGGACAGGCATCCCAGTCCTGTTAAGCCAAAGGCACAGTTCGGTCTGATAAACGATTCTGCGACTTATAACGAACTATATTCTTCTCTTAGGGTCTTTCGTCTCGCTGATGAAAGTTGGACTCTCTTATTTTATCTTTTAGTCTCAGGCAAATTATTGTATGTGAGGAGTTATTGAGTCTCAGGCTGTCTTCTAAAACTGCTGAATTCATAGGGGAGGACAAGTCATCTGAGCGATTATAAGTCTGCAATTCAGCATTCAGATGAAGGGATCTTTCCTTGGGAGATGATGTCAGAGTTCCTGCTACAATTAATACCATCACAGTCTGACTCCGCTGACTGCATCAACCAGATCTCCAGCAGCTACCCCAAGAGCTCAGACAGCTCACACAGAGGCACCTAAATTTGGGTGTCTCCATCCATGAGTCAAGTCTTAGCCCTAGATATCAAAACTGCAGATGCTTACGAATAAGCTCTTCCCCTCATGCTGCTTCAATAACCATTCACATGTCACTTTATGCCTTCTGGAGTAAATTCTTATTGGGTTTTGGGGTGATCTGAATGTGCTTTGTGATAAAGGGAACTGAAAGAAATGGATCTGTGAAACTCGCGTCTTGTGGCTCCCTGGTCTGTGATGAAGACAGCTTAGGAAAACATCAAGACCTGACTGGGGTAGGGTTTTGATGCTGTGTCCAGACAGTTGCATTGCTTGTGTAGATGGTTTTGCTTTCCTGTATGCTTTTAGCTTCTGAAGAAGAGTGGAGCACTTGTAGAGTTGCCAGTCAATGAAGCATTTCACTCCAGACCAAGCGTTAGGCCTGGTCTTTCAGGGCTGCCTGTAGTATCTTGGTGGTCGTTTTCTCTTGGACACAATTTGTATTACATTCTCCTCTGGGGCTCATTCCATCCCCAAGCTGCCAAAGTAGAGGGTATTTGGCAGCTATTTGGTGAGTTTCTGCCTATTCATCCATTTTTCTACCTTTCAGTAACTATCTCCTGGTTCATGCTCTCTTCTTTTCCATTACTTAGTGCCCTGATGTCTTCCCATCTCTCTGCCTAGATGCTTTTAGTGCTCCTGGTGCTGCTGAATCTGAGCAGCTCCCACAATATTTAACATATTCAGTTTTTCTATCAAGGAGGTAAAGGTTACTGTCTGTAGGTTGTAGATGGACAGCTGTGCCACAGAGCTTGTCTATGCTAGCAAATTTAACAGTTCTGGGCAATGGGTCTCAGCAGTAGGAAATGTAAACTGTTGGTATAAGCAAAACACCATTTGTTATAGCCAGTTTGGATGAGGACACCTTGTTTTGGAAGGTAGGAGAGCAGTGAGGGAGATTTAGACTAGATCTAAGGAAGGAGTTGTTTACAGTTCGAGTGATGAGACCCTGGCCCAGGCTGCCCAGAGAGGTGGTCGCTGCCCATCCCTGGAAACATTCCAGGTGAAGTTGGCTCTGAGCAACCTGCTCCAGCTGCGGATATCCCTGCTCAGTACAGTGGGGTTTGACTAGATGACCTTGAAAGGTTCCTTCCACCTCAAACCACTCTATGACTCTATAATGCCATGCTGGAGGTTGATTGAAGAGCTGAGAATTGAACCAAGTTAAAATCCCAAGCCATGGACCTTCCTTCCTTTCCTATGCAGATCCAAAGGTGATGTCTTTGTGTGATACAGCAATTAAGCCAGTACGACACCAGGCTGCTGCAGCAAGTTTGATGGCTGCAGTTGGTGACACTTAGTTACCCAGAAGTGCTATCAGCTCTGTAACACAATTTGCAATAAGTCACCATTAATTAATGCTAAGTTATGAAGCACTTCTAGGGAAAGTGACACACCAAATCGACATCAGTGCAAGGAGAGTTCATTATGGCTAATGTTACGACAATAAAAGACAGAGGAATTAACGATGAATTTCAATGTTAAGTATCACTTTGCCCATGCTTTAATGCATCGTCTCAGAGAGGAGGGAACACTTGGAGGGGAGCTGGAAAGGGGCAGCATAATTGTAGCTCAAAAGAAAAAAAAAAGTCATGTTTTTCATCTTGTCCATGTACAGAGTGTCTGAGCTTTGCCCTCTTTATACAACCACGGTCACACTCTCCTGGATGTACCCACGCCCTGCCAATCCACAGCCCTGTAAACACATCCCAAAGCAGTCCCTCACAGTTCATATGCTCCCAGGTACACATCACGGGTCTGCACATGGAGGAGATTTGATATTTATAGGCTTTCCTCCAGCTTACAGCCTTGCTTTGACAGCTGGACAGCAGGCCCACAGCAATGATGTGAGGGCTGGAACCCCTCTGCTGGGTTGAGAGAGTTGGGGTTGTTCACCCTGGAGAAGCGAAGGCTCCAGGGACACCTTCTTGTGGCCTTTCAGTAGTTAAAGGGAGGTCTATGAGAAGGATGGGGACAATCTTTTTAGTAGGAACAGGTCAAGAGGTGATGGATTTAAACTAAGAGAGGAGAGATTTAGACTAGATCTAAGGAAGAAATCTTTGATGCTGATGGTGGTGAGACCCTGGCCCAGGTTGTCCAGAGAGGTGTTAGATGCTTTAAAAATGCTGAAGATTTCTTATGCAATCAAGAACTGCAGAGAAATTAGTAATATGCGTGAAAACATCCCAAAATGATAAAGCCTTAAATTTCATTTTAAGGAGAGAGGTTTTGGGGATCTCCCATTTTAAACACTCGTTAAATTGAGCTTAGCTCTATCTCTGCTCCCCTAAAATTGCAAACCTGTGTGCAACCGTCATGTAGAAACTCTTCCACAATGAGCTACAAAGCCAAGCCAGAGCAATTCCCTTAGCTAATCAATATACAAAGTGCTGCTGCAGTTCTGATCTCAGTCAAAGCAACACACGCTCCCCTCACCACAAAGGCCTGCAAGATCAAATCCAGAAATTCAATATAAAACACACTCCACTCCTGTGTAGCTGCACTTCCCAGATGAAGCAACATTGATACCGAAATGCTTGATGCCGGCAGCCCCACTGAGCAACAAATACACTTGCATCCTGGGAGCAGGCCTTAAAAATAATAATAAAAATCCAATATGTGGGGTGCTGGGAAAATCAGATTGGGAACAAGAAGTTGGGTTGTAATGGATCAGTGCTCGGATGCCTCACTTCTACAGGCTTTATCTCGACAGCAATACCTGTGACCTCTTCCTTTGTCTTCGCCCCAAGGACACACTCGAAGATGAATGACTGTAATGGTCCATCTCTCAGGAGGGGAGCCTGAAAGAGAAAAATATTTTCCAGTGCATTGTTCCAAATCTGGTGAGATATGAAGAAAACTCCTTTCTCACACGATCTAAAAGAATAAAGAGGGAACAAATAATCTTCAGATAAAAGAGAGAAGGAGAAAAAGAGCATCTTTTGGCAGAGTCATCAGTGCTAGGAATGGCAGAGTCATCAGTGCTAGGAATAGCAGAGTTCAAGGTTGGAAGTTCTGTCACTGAATTAGAAGGGAATAGTAGAGTTGGATGGACATCTGGACACTAGTGTATGATTATATGACTTTTGGACCAGCTTTCATTTTTGTCTATCAGATTGATCAAATTATGTTGCTTCTTTCCCTGATAGGTATTCTGGGCATCACTCAGAGCCACCCTAACCTCGAACATCTCTCTCCCAAACTCTGAGAGGTGCTGTCCTCTGGTCCACGCATATCTTAACACCCTCCCATTCCTGTAGGACAACTCCACAATCCATTGGCGAACCATCATCCCCATCTACAGTGATAATCTTGAAGTCGTTGGACATTGCAATGAGTGTAGATCAGACAGCCTTGAGCAGTGACATTCCTCCTGGCAAAATTGGTACCTGTAAAGGAATTAAAGTTGGTAGTGATGTTTACAGTGGTACCGGTGGGTACGTGAACAGTATCATTCAGACAGTTTTAGACATGAGATAATCCAGCCATGGGACTAAGCTCTGTAGGAAACCAAACTTGACAACTTCTGCTTACACAGGTGTTTGTCAAACTGTATTAAATTTGGAAGCTCAATAACATATCAGGATAGTGGTTTACCAAGGTAAGTTTGGAAAAGTGGTATAGCCCCCACCTTTTCCTCCTTTGGCTCTATTTTTCCTTCTTTTCCTTGGTATTTAATATCCCTTTGCTTTTGTATTAAGAGGACAGGAGTGCAAATAAATCCCATCTCCTGTCTTTCAATGCCATATAGTCCTGCACACCTGTACAGAGGTGAGTCCCCTGGGATGAGGGTACATGTGGTTATCATGCTTGGGGGCATGGCTTATTGGTGGACTTGATAGAGTAGGGTTAATGGTTGGACTTGATCTTAAATGATTCTAACCTAAATGACTCTATGATTCTAAGCTCTGCTGTCCCTACCAAGGAGCATATTTGATGTCTTTCTGCACCAGCAACCTCCTTGACAACTATGCTCTGTCACCGATCCACATCCCAACTGATATATTTAAATCTTTTGGTTTGTACCCACTCAGGAACCCCTTCACTTCACTCTCAGGTAATTTAAACACACCACCTCTCTCACCACACTTCTGACCTGCATACTGCTGTCGCCTGTACATGTCTGCATCTATATAGACACCCGTACCCACACTTGGGCACTGCTACAGTGGCAATGAGATGGAGATTAAAACTGCTAATTGCACATAGACAAGTGATTATGGGGACAATTGTAAAGCACACCCCACCCCTGCACTAATTCTCCATTCCTTGCATGGAGAAATGCCCTTTTGTTTCCCTGGATAAGTTCCTAATGATGTTAGGGGGCATGCAGAGTACATGGTGGCACCAGGGTGAGCTCGATAATGAGATTAGCCAAGTTTAAATTTAGATGAAAAGCAGGCAAGGCAAGGAACAAGGCCGGTTATTATTTAACATTACAAAAGATGGGTTTGGGAAGCAGAGAGGCATGAAGGCAGCAGGCTGAGGGGTGGGCTGGGGACTTTGTGTAGGGAATGACAACAGATGTCCTGCTGAGTCATTCTCCTACGCTCTACTGGCTTAGACTTGCTGACCATCATATGCTTATTCATACCTTCACGTTGAGTAGAGAAGGAGGTAGATTTCTACTTTTTTCCACCATGAGAATCACTAGACATTGGAATAATCTCCCAAGGGAAATGGTGGATTCCCCTACTTTGGACAGTTTTAAGATTCACCTTGACAGGGTGTTGGGCCAGCTCATTTAAGCTATATTTGTTTTCACTTTGAAAGGTTGGACTAGATGATCCTTGAGGTCCCTTCCAACCTGATATTCTATGATTCTTTTTTGGATAGAGCTGTGATTTGACTTAGCTTCCACCAAAGTTGCTAGGTGTTGTCATGAAGCTGTATGCCCAGAGTGATGCTTCTGTCTTCAGCTGCAAATTGTCTCTGTGCCTGTCTCCTCATCATCTATTGAGAGATCCTGTCACACAGATCTGGGATGAGTTTGATAAATCACATCGTCCCCTTTGCTTTGCAGTGCTGAAAGTTTGGATACTAAGGAAAAAGTGTAACCTCTGTCAAACTATTCACATTGGACAATTTTCTGAGCAGCTCATGATACTTGGAGCAAAGCAAAAGAAATAAACACTTTGTAGGTGAAGTGCTGACATTTGAGAGACCCACCAGAATCAAAACTTGGTTAACATGTCAAGCGGTACTTTGCCTGCAGCTGCAAGCCATGTATGTCAGCAGAAAATGGAAGGCAGTCAGGAGGTGGCTTTATTTGTGTCAGTTGCTGGTCGTGACTCACATGATACTCTTAATGGTTTCCAGTTAGCCCAGGCAGAAGAGGCTAACTGTAAAAAATTGAGAGAGAATTCTGAAGAGCACTTCACTCTGTGCAGAAATAAAGTCTAGAAGGGAAAGATGAAGCATCGTCGTTTTTCCCTGGACAAAGAAGAAAAGGAAAATGAGGGAAAGATGGTGATTTGCCCTAAAGACGAGCAGCTGTTTTTGAGAGGATATTAATCAAAGAATTGTTTAGGTTGGAAAAGACCTTCAAGATCTTCAAGTCCAACTGTTAGCACAGGACTGCTAAGTCACCACTAAACCATGAATGATTCAACAATGGAAGTATATTGGACAAGGATCCAGGACTAAAAAAAGTCCCAGGAAGAGTCTCCTGAAAGATCTAGAACGACCCCTAACGAAGCAGCCAGAATTCACTGAGCACAAGGTCCAAAATGGAGACATTAATTGATTTAAGCACTTCTGAAACAAGATAGGGTGAAACAGGCCATCAGACTCATGCTCAAACAGTTGTAGAACCAATAAAATACTAGTTTTGTGTGAGTAGTGGTATGAAAACAGACAGTAGAGTGCCTGAGAAAGATGTGTGCACGTATGGAAGGATGAAGGGTGGTCATCTCCAATCATCCTTTTTTTGTAAGGTTCATCCTAGAATTCACCCAATTCCTGCAGGCTGTCATACCCTGAGGCCACCCAGGCCATGGGAGGGCTTACAGCAGTCCAGTGACTGAAACTAGACTATCACCAAAAAGGAATAGTTGTCCAAACACAGTGAAGGTGAAGAAAATATTGAAATCCCATGTCTATTCTCCGCCTTCCAGCCATGACAGCACTCAGAATGGAGATTAGCTGGCAGCTCTGACACCTTTTACAGTCAGACTGGTATCAGTAGTTGCTCTAATTCCAACCCCTACTTTCAGTCACGGGGAGATAATAAAGTCCTGCAAGTAGTTCTGTCCCTTTTGGTTTTGAAAGGGTATAGGAACCACAGCTGTAATAAGTCTGAACTACAGAGACAGGAGAACGTCCCTTTGAGACTGACGTTAATTTTAAATAAGCCTCTGTCTCCTTCTTTTTCATCTTACAGACATATTGCTGTTTACAAACTTGGTTTCTTCTCCTTCAGAGTTTTCTATTTCACAGGAACAGGGCTATGGCACGCGGTATCCAGCTTACTAGGAGGTGTCAGTCTCTATTTGCAGAGAGCAGAGCGGGTTGTAGAGGGTGTGTCAGATAATGGGGGGTCAGTGTGAATCTGGAGCTTAGAGTCATGAAGTGCACGGCATTGATTTTTGTGCCTGCATTTGTTAATGGCACCTACACGAGCACAATGACTTTGGTCTTTGCTCATGCTGTCTCTCCAAAGATATAATATTGCTTGTCTGGAATAACGGCTGAAGATCCCTTGTGAGGTTAGTCATATTGATGAAGAAATGAAGTCCTAAGGAGGTTCAGCAATGTTTCTGATGACCCTTGAAATCCGCACAAATCTCTGTGTTGATGTTGGTGGATGCTGGGGAAAACCACAAAGGATTTGTCGGTATTGATGGAAGAGATGGGAACAGAGCAAGGCTCATGCCGCAGCCCCAAAATCATCCATCTGCAGAATGGCAGGGGATAAACATAATTTGTAGCATGAGTTTCTCTCATCTGGAGGCACATCCATCCCCTCATATAATGGAGACTTTCTTCTAGCAGAGCTCTTTAAATCTCAACCCAAATCTCAGCTGGGAAAAGTTTGCCAGCTCCTGTTTCTCTTCCTGTGATAGCTGTGGCAGCTCCCATATTAAATAAAAATCTTGAAGACATGCATTTGACATGTCAGTGCAGACTTGGTCTAAGAATACATGAAAAGGAAACTTGCTTTTCACTTCTCTGTAAATGGAATTTGGGAAGAGGAATTGAAAGCTGTGGGGGCAAGGGCTTGGTGGGGCTAACTATCTGTTGGGATGAGCAGCCTAGGAGAAAGATGTCCTAGGATTTATGGCTTGAGGGTGATGCTTAATGACTATATTACCTGCAGCAAGGAAGGTTCCAGATGCCCCTAATTCCTGTCTGTCTGTTTCTTGTGCCTGTGTGGTGATTCATGCAAAATAACTCGGAAACAGGAAGACAATCATTTTGACTTTGATGAGCCTTACACAGAATGAATCTGACCACAAATGATCAGGTTAGAGTGGCTTAAGGGCACATAGCACCTGATGCTGGAAGCAGCTGCCTCTCAGGTGAGGTGAGGCCCTGAAGTTCATAGAATCATTGAATAGTTTGGGTTTGAAGGGACCTTTCAAGATCATCTAGTCCAATCCCCCTTCACTGAGCAGGGACATCCTTAGCTAGATCAGGTTGCTTGGAGCCCCATAAAGTGTGGCCCTGAATGTCTCCAGGGATGGGGCCTCCATCACCTCCCTGGGCACCTGTTCCAGTGTTCCACCACCCACATATTAAAGAACTTCTTCCTCTTCTTCCTAATGTCCAGTCTAAATCTACTCTTCTCTAGTTTAAAACCGTTGCCCCTTGTCCTGTTGATGTGAAGTTGGCTTCATTCTGTAGCAATGAGAAATAAAATAGGGTCACCCTGGAGAACCCGGTTTTATTTCTGATGGTGATTAAAGCCATGCCATGGAGGAGAGCTTGTACGCGGTTAGTTATTGTGTCTCATTAGGATACATTCATCTGAGCCACACTTCAATTAACTCAACTTGATCGCTCAGGAAAGTGCAATAGTGAAACAAATTAAGCTGAAAGGCAGCACAGCCATGTTAGGTTTTGAGACAAATAATTTGTCCTGCCACAGTTGATGTAGCCTTTAGCTCCAGCCTTTTAGTTTGGAGGCTTGGACTAGAGATATGATTCCCTGAAGAATATCTTTTCATTGCTGGTGTGCTCCCTTTTCTAGTAACAACACCGTTCCCCACAAAGGTCTCAGCTTCTCTGATCTGGTCAGTCCTCCATCCCAAAAAACTCCTTCACCACCTCCAGTTGAGTGCAAAGGCTCTCTTAGAGACTGCCAGAGGATTAAAAGTGTGCACTAAGAAACTTCTTTCCAGTCCTTGAAGATATGGCTGGCTGCAGATTAGAACAGATGTGAAACAATGCGAGATTGCAGAGATACCAGAACAGCTCCTGACCCTTGACATTGTCTGGATGCGAGGGAGAAGGTACTCCAGGTACCACCAGGTACTCGAAGGGATAAACTCTGGAGATTTGTAAGCAGTAACATAGAAGAGGCTGCAGCAGAGTCTTGTTTATTGGCTTCGCCACCACTCAGAGAGACCATCAGGGATTGAAAACGCCTGAAAGGATCAGTGGACTTTTCCAAAACTGAGGAAGAACATCAGCTTCAGCATCAGATGGACTGGAAGTCGTTCAACTTGACCAGCTAGTCCTGAAATGCACATCCTGAAAACCAAAGCATCTTTTGGATCATGCATGAAGGGGAAGAAGAATAAGGACCATGGTGTAGTAGAAATTCCTGGAGAAATTCTCTTCCAATTCCGTTTTTATCCTGTGTCTTGTAATTGGGTGCTACTTCCAATGGAAATCTGCTCTTTCCCTGTGGAGGGTGTGCAAATGCCTAGCGATGGGGACAGTGGGGCTGGTCCTGATTCACAAAGGTGCACAGAGCACCTGAGATGCTGGTTCTGCTCCCCAGGGAGATGGGTCTTGCACAGTGCTGCCAGGGGATGATGTGGGGAGTGCTCCTATCTACCTAACACCTTGCTAATGGCAATGGTGTAGGAGAGGAACTAGAAGCAAGAAGAATCAAGCACACGTATCTATCAACACATACTTCTTGTTGTCACTGACTTTCATGGGAGTATTGCAAGAACGTCCTTTTTTTAATTTATTTTTCTGTGGCTCCCTGTGGTTCAGGGATAACCCTTGTGTAAGAATGAAAAAAGAAAAACAAACCAGAAAAACATTCAAATAGAGATTTTTAGGATATCTCCATGATTCATGGTCTGCCCTACCCAGTTTCTAGAAGCCAGAAAATATTTATCCTAGTGCAGCCTAATGGTGAAAGCTCAGGATGCAAATAAAACGAGCCCACGTTATCATTTCTGAATCTTTGTTTGGTTAATTTTAAGCCAATCTTTTGATGTTGAGGAATCTGACCCTTAGTTTAGGATGCTGGCCAGACTACTGAAGGTGGAGGAGTTGGCAGTTGGCCTGTTTGCTCAGTTGGCAGCAGATTGACCCGTCACACCGGGTCACCAGGAAGAGCAAAACACAGCCAGGCTCCCTGATGTAGTTTGAGAAAATGCAGTTTGTCTGGAGAGCACCAGTGGGATTTTAAGAGACAGCGAAAGAAGATAAAGACAGCAGGGAGAGGATGCTCCAGTCCAAGATACCTACATAACAACTATTCTTTCATAGCATTAATTGGTGTTTGACTTCAGCCAGACCAGAAAGATAGAGATAAATGAACAAGCTGTAGAAAGAATGATCCTCGCTGGAGCTGCCTGGCAGGGAGAGACAGGGAAAGCACGAAGGTTAAAAGTCTAATGACAAGCATCCTTAATGATTGCTCTTCCTGTATTCCCTCTGGGTAACATTTCCTGGCTCTAAATTGTCTTAAAACCACTCTAACGCAGCTGAAACATTTCTAAATGTAATTCAGCTCAACTAACATTAAAGAATATAACGGAATTTCAAGAAAGAAAATCAAACGCAGTAAGTTTTTTAACCATTACATGTCATTCGGAGAAGGTCATATGGCATATGAATTTGGGTAAACCAGGGAGACAAAACTGTCATGTTAGCTGGTGTGGAAGTTCATCTGGTGGTTTCCCTGCAAAGTGTTTCTCCACAGATAGTCTGAACCTCTGCACTGTGACAGCGATAGAAACTCCACCCACACTCCCATACAAACAAAACCCAAGGCAGTTTCCTGAAACAAAGTAAAGAGTTGTCACAGACTGTGATTTCTCAGTTCTGGGCAAACAGGTCTCACCTTTGGTAGTCACAGGTGTACGCGAGAGGCTTGCATTGCCTCTTCTGCAGCAGCCTGAGCTCACCGGCTTCTCCAAAGTGACACGGAGCTTGGCTGCAAAAAATGGTTTAAAAACACAATTAGCTTTCTGTAACAATAGCCTCTTTATTCTTCATTATGAAAAGGCCTGAAAGGGAATTTGTTTTCCAAGATAGATGTGAAATGAAGCTCTATCAGAACAAGTAACCTTGCAAACCAGACACAATAGCCGGTATCTACCCATCGCTTCCTCCCTTGCCCTCCCGAGGCAGTGCACAGCAGCTCATGAAAAGCGTGGTTTTGTCTGCTCCCCTGCTTATAAATTACACTCATTAATAACATTTTCATCTCTTGTGAACGCAATAAAATAATAAATGTGCCTCTACAGTTCCTGCTTTGCTTGGGGTCAAGCTCCCTGCCTCACTCGGGCAGGAAGGTCAGGGTTGTGGGCTGGATTTGTGCCTATTGTTTAGAGGCTCTTTTAGCTGCCATGTTCAGATAATTTCATTCTCTCCCTTCACTGACCTTCCCTGGTGCAACCCCCAAACTGATCCATAACTCATTAAAGAGACTCTCCCAAATAGCACCAACTCAGGCTCCAAGTACAAAACCCACACGTTGAACTGATTTGTGCATTTTCATTACCCAGCATTTGAGTAGTTAATGAAGTTAATGGCCAGGCTCATGCTTTGGCTCTATTTCCATGTAGCAGATGTGAGTGAGGACACCTGAGGCAGCTTCTCCTGTTCTTGAGGGACTCCAGACCCACACCTGCCTCGGAGCACTGCTGCTCAGGTCTGCTTGCACTTTCCTATCAACAAATGTGAGGACGATGCAGTTGCTTTTAGTACCAGGAAAATAATTCTCTTATAGCTGTCACCTTTGCAAAGTCAGGAAATATGAACAGAACCAGAATGAGAGGGATACACACACAAGATCCTGGAGAAGAAGAATTGGAAGTGCTATATAGGTTTAAGAACTAGGAAATAAAATTCACTGCAGAGATGATGATGATGATGATGATGATGATAATAATAATAATAATAGAAATTAACCCATTCCCAAATAGCATCAATCAGGAAAAACTGGTCTGTTCTGACAGCAGAAAGGTGGAGGAATCTTAGTCATAACAATTAGTGGGGGAGTCTCCAGGCACTAAACCTGGGTGCAAGGTTCTGTTCGGAGAGTAACCAAAGACCTCGAGTGCATCAGGGAAAGGGTTATCTTAGCAGCTAAGCCAGGTGAATCCCAAGAAAAGGATTTGTTTTCCCAAGGTTTCTTAGAAAGTCAATAGCAGAACTGAGATCCTAAGTCAGGGTGAGCAAGGCTGCCTGGTTCTGGTGTGGGGAAAAAAGTTCAGTTGTATGGAAGAGAGCTGTGCCCCTTGGTCTCGGAGGTGATCTCTGGACTGCTTTATTTAGTAGCACAGACATAGTCTAGCAATGTCTACACACTGGCCCTGGGAACTCAGGGCATACAGTAATAAACTCTCACTGCCTGCGTGACTGCTCAGCTCAAATGACTGTTGGCATTACAGGGAGTGTATTCTTCTACTTAGGAGTTATTAAATCCTCCCAAAGCCCAGGGGTGGTCAG
The DNA here is from genome assembly GCA_013389965.1 of Todus mexicanus. Lineage (NCBI taxonomy): Eukaryota > Metazoa > Chordata > Aves > Coraciiformes > Todidae > Todus > Todus mexicanus. The sequence continues at coordinate 46,275 of WEIS01029061.1, forward strand.
CTCTATCTTCCACAGGTGCAGAAGTAAATCCCCGTTCCCTTCTGCAGGTAACGACTTGCCTGCTCAGGCTCCTTGCACATGCTTGTGCATATATGATTTGCATGTAGCAAAGGCTATCGATTTTCTCTGCAACTGTGCATGTAAAACCAGTGAGGAAGTACCGGCTGTGGCCGTCCCCAGGCTGGTTTCTTACTTCTTCAGAGGTAACTGCTCTCCCAAGGCTCAGAAACAACCTCAGG
>WEIS01029062.1:6110-28150 GCA_013389965.1 Todus mexicanus
GCGCTGAGGAGCAGCAGCCGCGGCCCGAGCAGCGCTTCTCCTTCTCCTCCACCACCATGTCGCGGGATCGGTTCCGGAGCCGTGGCGGCGGGGGAGGCGGTTTCCACAGACGAGGCGGCGGCGGCGGCCGCGGCGGCCCCAACCACGATTTCCGTTCTCCGCCGCCCGGGATGGGCATGGGCCAGAACCGCGGCCCGATGGGGGGCGGCCCGCAAGGCCCCGGCGGTCCCCCGGGCGGCGGCCCGAAACCGGAGCCTCCGAAACCTCCCGCTTCCACCTCCGCTCCGCCTTCCTCGTCCTCTTCGTCCGCCGCCACCACAGTGGGACCCGCCGGTAGCCAGCCCGGCCCTGGAGCGCCTCCACCGTCCTCGCTGCCCTCGGGGCAGCCGCCGCCGCAGCCGCCGCCGGGANCGGGGTGTGCGGGAGTTGCGGGGAGGCTGGGAAAGCTCCTGGGAGTCCGAGGCAGCTCCTGGGGCGTCCAAGGCAGCTCCCGGGGGCAACCCGAGGCGTTGCTGCCCGCGGCGGTCCGTATCCATTTGCCGGTGCTGCCGGCGTGCTGTTGATAGGATTCTAGCAACTTTGAGGTTGGAAAAGCCCCTTGGGATCATCGGGCCCAGCAGTCAACCCTACTCTGCAAAGTTCATTCCTAAATCATATCTAAACGCCCTTTAAACACGTCCAGGGATGGGGATTCAACCCCCTCCCTGAGCTGCCTACTCCAGGAGCTGACTGCTGTTGCTCTAGAGGACACTATAAAGTAATAAAGAAGGCAGTAAAGAATGGCTGCTTAATGACACTTAGTTGGTATTGAGTTTTCTCCATTTCGCTGTCGGGAGCTGGCGGCAGCGGGGCTGCAGGCAGTGACGGCTCCCAACTGCTCTGCTTCTTTGTAGGGATTTAAAGCAAACCTCTCCCTCCTGAGGAGGCCTGGGGAGAAGACTTACACTCAGCGTTGCCGCTTGTTTGTGGGGAATTTGCCTGCTGACATAACGGACGAAGACTTTAAGAGACTGTTCGCCAAATACGGGGAGCCGCGAGAGGTTTTTATCAACAAGGGGAAAGGCTTTGGATTCATTAAATTGGTAGGCTTTCGTGCCGCGTGTTCCCCCTCTATGTAATTCCCACAAAGTTGTAATTCGCGGCTTGGTTTTTTCTAAAACTGGATTTTAAACTTTCCTCAGGAATCTAGAGCTCTGGCAGAAATCGCAAAGGCAGAACTGGACGATACCCCCATGAGGGGTAGGCAGCTCCGCGTTCGGTTTGCCACGCACGCTGCCGCGCTGTCCGTGCGTAACCTTTCACCCTACGTGTCCAACGAGTTGCTGGAGGAAGCTTTTTCCCAGTTCGGGCCGGTGGAAAGAGCTGTTGTGATTGTAGATGATCGAGGTAGATCGACGGGAAAAGGCATCGTTGAACTCGCATCAAAGCCAGCGGCAAGGAAAGCGTTTGAACGGTGTACTGAAGGAGTGTTTTTGTTGACAACGTAAGTATTTTTTGCTGCTTAGGAGTTTTGGGTTTAAGCGAAAACGTCGGCTTTTAGGGTTTTTTTTTTTTCAAAATGGAGATTCTTGCGGAAAAGTGAAAGGAGTCTCTTTTTGTTCAGCACTCCAAGGCCGGTTATTGTGGAACCGTTGGAACAACTGGATGATGAAGATGGTCTCCCAGAAAAGCTTGCTCAGAAGAATCCGATGTATCAAAAGTAGGCACTCTATTTTGGTATAAAGAGCGTGTAGGTCATGTTTGTAGCGGTGTTGCAGACACTGGGGGAGATGGAGGCATCTTGCAGAAGCAGGCTTAGAATTTTGAGTAGTATTTTGAGTTCTTTGGGGGTTTTGGGGGTAGTAGTTTGTTTTTAGGTGATGCAACATGGTGATCTGCTCAGTATATCCCGAGTGCTGCACAAGCAGTCCTCTACGCTGTATCACAAATGGTAACGCTGAAATAGCCCCGTAACAAATGAGTTTGGTATAAAATGACCCTTGAGCTGTTTGCTTATCCTGTTGGTGAGAGATGTGACCTCGCTTAAGGCAGATCTCATCCCGGTGATGAATGAAAACTGGTTGCCTGTGGATTTATCTTGTGGAGCTGAGCACAAATGAGTGGCTGAGTCTCTGAGGCTTTTCCTAAGCAGCCGTTTTATGGTGAGATCTGTGGATTAAACCTGTTGGTTGTAGAAATGTCTTTTCCCAGATCACAACCGGGAGTGCATGGGAGGAGATCCAGTTGGTCTTGTTTGTATGAGAGTGTCCAAAACGTCTTGCTTTGATGAAAAACTTGCAGCCGTTTAGTGGCAGTGGCTTTGAAAAGTGTAGGTTATACCATTCAGTGCTCCTTTAATGCTGAAATCCTTTACAGTGCTAATGCTACAGAAAGCTTTTGGGCTTTCCTACTTTTGGTACATTAATTACTGACTCCTAGTCTCGTTTCTTTGTGACAAAATTTGTGTAAATAGTTTTCAAAGTGCCTGAGGGCCAACAGTTAATGCGCAGATGGTTACTTGCCTTTGAAACCTGTTCGGCACTGAAAAATCTGTCTCTGTGTGTGCGGCTGTTTGAGCAGCTCGGGCAAAGGCCCGTCTTGTTGGAGGGTTTGGCATGGACAGGTGCCAGCTGTGGAGAGGGTAAGGAGCAAGTGGAGAACAAAACAAACATGCTGCTCCCAGGCTGACCGTGCGTCTTCTCTCGGCAGGGAAAGGGAGACTCCTCCCCGCTTTGCTCAGCCTGGCAGCTTCGAGTTTGAGTATTCCCAGAGGTGGAAATCTTTAGATGAAATGGAGAAACAGCAGAGAGAGCAAGTGGCAAAAAACATGAAAGATGCCAAGGACAAACTTGAAAGCGAGATGGAAGATGCTTATCATGAGCATCAGGCAAACCTCCTGCGCCAAGGTAATCGCCTCTGAATGCTGCATCATCTTGTTGCTTTAAATGTTAGCTTAAATGTATGGTGGTTTAATGGTTTCATGAATAAATTCATGCTTCCTGCTGCTAACTTGAGAATTCCAGGCTTAAAAAAGAGCAACTGGGAGTTTCCCATTTTTTATTTCACCGCAGTGCTGCTGGGAATAGTGTCACTCGGAAGGTACCTGCTTGTGAGTGCAGATTGGGGTGATCTAACTCGGATCTGAGCTTGAATCTGACACAGGTTTGTGAAACAGCTGCTGACAAGCTTTGTTTCCGCAGACCTCATGAGGCGTCAGGAGGAGCTGAGGCGTATGGAGGAGCTGCATAACCAAGAGATGCAGAAACGCAAGGAAATCCAGCTCAGGTTGGTTTGGACTTCATGGGGTTGGGGGGTTTTTTTAGTGCTACATTTGCATATTTTTTTAAATGACTTCTACATGAAAGTTTTTGTTTTTCAAGAAACACCATTGCTGCTTCAGTTTGTGTATGAGAAATTGAGCTGCAGTGTAAGTTCCCTCCAGTATTTTAGAGTAACTGTTCTTGTTTAAGTTTAGTCACTTGCTGTCCTTAAATCAGCTGGTGCGATTGACGTTGATGAGAAGTGTTGAATGTTAAAGTGCCGCGGTTTAACCGTCTGCTTTGGGATGCTCAGGCAGGAGGAGGAGCGCCGCAGGCGGGAGGAGGAGATGATGATCCGCCAGCGGGAGATGGAAGAGCAAATGAGAAGACAGAGGGAAGAGAATTATAGTAGAATGGGTTACATGGATCCCGTAAGTTGACATCGTGATTTCTCATGGATACGTTACCGCATTGAGGATATTTTTTGGGATGTATTTTCAGGATGGATGCGTTTTGTTTTCTTTAGACTAGATAATGCAATGTCTCTGTGTAGGTATAACGGTGGTGGTTAGCTGTATATGTACTTTACCTCCTGCTGAAGGTCTGGGTTTCTGGGGTGCATGATCCCTGCTAAAAGCTGTTTCTTCTATGCAGAGGGAGAGAGACATGCGCATGGGTGGTGCCACCACGATGAACATGGGAGGTAAAGCATTTTTAAATGATTACTTTGCACGGTTAACTTAGAAATTGTCAGAATATGATTATATATTTCTCTTTCTTAGATCCTTATGCTTCTGCAGCCCAGAAATTTCCACCTCTGGGAGGTGGTGGCGGCATAGGTTATGAAGCTAATCCAGGAGTTGGCCAAGCAGCCATGAGTGGTTCTATGATGGGAAGTGACATGGTAACGTATCCTGTGGTGGCTTTAGCTTAGCACAAGGGGAGCGTTGTGGTTGGGAATGGATTTCTCGGGCAGTGTTCGGATGGTTGTGCCAATGTCACTGATAACTGCTGACTTTCTCAGGTGTTTAACAGGGAGCCTAGCGCGGCAGACCGTGGCGCTAGATGAGTCCTTAACCGTTCTGGTAGCTTACACAGGCGGAAGGGCTTTGTGAGTGAATTCAGCATATTTGCAATTAACTCTGACTTCATTGGACTCTGGGAATTGTGCGTCACTGTTAGGCTTGGAAGGATTTTTTTTGATATATATAAATTCTAGACAATCTGACAAAGTTGATAATTAAAACTCATGATGTAGCTTTTGAGCAATACGATGTTCTGTACTTAATGGATGAGGGAGACTTTTGTTCTCCTTCCCAGTGTGTAACGTTGCTTTTCTTTTGGCCCTTCCAAGCCTAGTTAGGATGGATGCATGTTGGTCTGGATATGCTGTTAATTGGAAAATCTGTGCTCACGACTATTTAAGCAGCAGATTAAGTTAAAGTCATCAGTGATCAACAGCATATCCCCTACTCTGTCCGCTGACGTGTGCCATGGAAGAGCAGAAATGCTGGTTTTTAGCTTGACGCACGTTCCAGCGATCCTCAACTGCAGCCATTTTGTGGTTCCTACCTCCTGGAGGAAGGACGGCCGCTCTCGTTTGCCGTGGTGGCCGTGGCTAGCTAGGGAGAGCTTGCCAAAGCTACGGCAAGGTGTGTTTCCAAGCTGCACTGTTTTTGGCACACTACACGTGTGAACGGGCCGTGAGCCTGCTTGGTGTTAGCACACTGAGGCAACATGAATGTAGACTAAAGAAATGCTTTGTGAGTAGGATGGAAACCTGTGCTGGCTCAGGGGGCGGTACTGGTGTGCTTTCACCCTCCTGAACGGGTGTCGGCTCTGTAGCACAAGCTGAACTCAGTGATTTTTGGGTGGGTTTAGGCCTCTGGCTTAACACGGTGAGCTACCAGCGTGGCTTGTCAAGTACCTTCTGTTTTTTGGGGCACCATATCTCTGGAATAGTAACTGTGCGGAGCATCATTGATTGAGCAGACAGTGCCGTTGGCCTTAATGCAGCTACGTAATCTACTGATCCCGCAGCAGCTCCTGAGCTTCCCGTGAGCAGTTAGGCAGTCTGTGGTGTACATTTTTCTCCTGAAATCCATGGTACAGGTGCATGCTGAACTTGTGTCATACCTGAAAACGTGATCCGGTCAGAAGGGGTGACAGCAAGGTGGTTTCTTAGATTGGGATCTCTACCACACAGTGCTGGCACAGGGACTGGGCTGGTACCTTACACAGAGCTGGAGAGGAGCTTGAGCTGCCGTGAATTAGGCAGAGAGAAGCTGGCTAATCTTTCTGCAGTTCCTTTCTTGGAAGGATTGACGCTAACTTTGAGAAGTCCAGAACCCAAAGTGTGTCTTTTCAGTTGCAGATACCTTTTGTAACAACCAGCCTACCATTGTTCTGTACCTCGGTAGTGGAAAACTTGCTTGAAACGAAAGTTTAAAGTTACCTTTGAGTTCATGACGTGTCAGTTCTGTAGATTGAACGCTGATCACACCTACTGGTACAGGAACTGAACAAAGTGTGTGCAACTAGAGGTACTAGTAAAAATCCCTGAAACCTCTGCTTTACTGCAGGGTCATTTTGGCTTTTACATCTTGGTGTGAGAACTTTCAAAGCTGTGAATTAGTGAACTCTGCCAGAGCTCGTGGTGAACGTGGGGCGGGCAGGGAGCTGTTGGCTGGCTGCACACAAGCCTTTGTGCAGAGTTTGAACTGGAAGCACCGAATAAATGGTAGCTCTTTGAACACGTTTTGCCTATCGTGCAGCAGCAGTGCCGGAGTACGGGGGATGTTACCAAATGCCAGTCCTTTGATCGAGCAGTTGCGGTGGTTAGCTAAAGCACCGGTCAGGAGCCTTTTTCTCATATTTTTTTTTTTCCCTCCTTGCAATGCAGCAGTGTTCCCAGACAGTTTTGGGGTACTGCCTGAGGCCTCTGCAGTTTTAGTCAGCAGACCGGTAGTCTTAACCCCTCTTGAAAAGCCCCCGGTCTCTATTGCAGCACATGCCATTAACTGGTGAGTAGGCATTCTGTTTGCAACGACCTCGTAACGAATGTCCGCTCCTCCTGCAGTGAACGGAAGCCTTGTTCTCTGGCTAGGCTTATTGGAGGTGACAGTGGTGTAATCTGAGCTTTTACCGCACCAAAGGTGAGAAGTTTGCAAAGCTGTTTGCGTTAACTTGGTTGAAAATCGCTAGAGCTCGTTTGGAAAAAGTTGTTAATTCACATCTGCACTAATGCTTACGTTTCTAGCACTGCAGGGAGGATCTGTTCTTTGTAACAGATGTATGAGAATGCATCAAGTGGGAACATACCTCAAGGCATGTATTACAATAAACTAATTTTTAAATTACCCTTTTTTCCTTTCTATGTTCCCGGTACCTGTGGATCGGCTCAATGGTGATTGTATCGACGAACCTTGACTACGGAACCTTCTAAAAATATATACTTAACACACATGGACATCAACTACCTATAATGAACTGTTAATTCTGTGCCAATAGCGTCCTGAACGCTTTGGGCAGGGAGGTGCGGGGCCTGTGGGTGGCCAGGGTCCTAGAGGAATGGGGCCCGGAACACCGGCAGGATATGGTAGAGGGAGAGAAGAATATGAAGGCCCAAACAAAAAGCCCCGATTTTAGATGTGACCTGTAGTTTTCATTCCAGTTTGTTTTTTGTCTGTCTTGTTTAGACACCAACTTTTTAATTCTTGCATTTTAGTAAGAAAAGCTACGTTTTTATGAATGTTAGAAACTTACTGACCTAATATTTGTAAGTGGTCTGTTTGGGCGAGTACAATTTAATTATGTAATGCAGTGTTTCAAAACAAACTTAGCTGGTTTTTTTGATGTATAACGTCCCTAACTTGATGGCAGTGTACCTTGTGCCACTGAATTCCCAAAGTGTACCAACTTTTTTTTTTACTGTGCTTCAAATAAATAGAAAAGTAAATGTAGTAAGTAACTCTTCTTGCCATTCGTGGTTAAACGTACGAGGCTTAAATCCCACACCTGCAGTAAAGCCTGAGCCTTGAGCAGAGCTCAACCAGAGCAGGGTGTGGAACTAGCGAAGAGGGAGATCTCTTCCCACAAAGCCTCTAGCCCGAGATTGGGCCAAACAGTAGCCAAACTTGCCAGTAGGTGCAGAATTTTTGAGCATTAATTGTGCTGCAATAAGGAAGCAAACGGCAATCTCGCAAGTGCTGTGAGCTACAATAACCGAAGCCGCGCTGCGAGCAGTGCGGGGTGTAACGAATTCCCTGGCTTAGCTACAGATAACGGGCGGTGGGACGGTAGCACTGACCACCTTGGCGCTTACTGCTTGGAATCTTTTAAAGACTTGTAGCAGGAGACTAGCAATGGTTATTTAAAAACAACAAAAAAAATAATGATAGAATGACTTGTATTGGCTGACTTCCTAACTAAAGGATTGTTAATGTGATATTTCTGTGCTCTTAAGATGTCTGAGATTACAGGATCTGGCCTTGCTCCGTATTGTGTACTCCCCTGAAATTGCTTGGCAAAAAGACCAGAAGTGTTACGTGAGTGATTACGGTTAACTTGCTTATGTCCTCATGCTAATGGAGTGGACTAATTTGCATAGCTCAGAATACAACCCTTTGTATTTATGGGGACTGCAGGAACTATTCTTAAAATCGTGTAGCTGGTGGGCAAATCCTACAAACCTGTATGTACAATACAGAAATCAGCTTGCTTGCATGATGGTTATCGCTCTTTTATTATTGCTGTTTGGAGATAATGCATCAAAAGTAGTATCTGAATCTGGAGTTGAAGAGTTAATACGACGCAGTGCAAATAAACTCCCTTTAAGGTTCTTTTGTAGAAGATCTGATGAATTCGTTAGCTTGCTGTTCATTTTATTAAGCCCCAGAAGACTCTCAAAGCATTCCGAACTCATTGATCAGGTAGTTGCTTTGCTTATTATTACATTGTACCAGACAAGCTGGGAACGTGACTTCCCAGCGTGAAATACCTTGGTGTTAACGCAGGACGCATCAACCTGCTTGGCACAAAGTAGGTAAACTTTATTTTGGCTGTACCTTCACACGATTCCCCAACTACCGAGCGTTCTGTGAGTAGCTTTAATCTTCCAAAGATCTTTCCATTCCTTGTGCTAAGCATTGGCTAATTCTAAATTCTACGCTAAATTTTTCTCTGTGGTTAAAACGTTAGCGTCAGATCGCAGTATTTTAGAGTGCGGGTGATCCCTCTTGAAGTGCTCGCTGGAAGTGCTTGTTACTCCTTAAACAAATAAAATAGCACATTGTGAAATGCTGATACCAGGTAACGCTGACTTGGAATATTAAGCGCACTAAAGAGCGACTCCGCTGGGTTGGCGAACGCTTTGTGTTTTCCCAGAAAAGTTTTGGGGGTCGATAACACGCTACCACAACCAATTGCTGAATTCAGGAAGTCCCGAATTGGCAGCTCCTAAACTGCAGACCGAGTCTTTGGGAGTACTCGTATTGGATACTTAGCTTCCAAATCAGCAGTAGCGATGCAATGTGCTTTATTGCAGTAGTGTTTAAACAATGCCTTTGTGTTCTGGAGGGTGTTCGTGGGACACCCGCCCACGCTGGAGGTGTCTTGAGATGGGGGATTCTGAACGTAAACATTAAATTAATTTTTTTCAGTTTATTTTTCAGATTTACATGTCAATTCTTTATTAAAGAGATGCTGGTGCATATCCTAAAGTATGTTCTTTTGTAGTTCTGTAACTTGGAAGAGTGAAGGATGCTGATGTCCTTGTACCTTACAGAGGTGGTCTGTTGGTACCCCTGTTTTGTACGTAAGCTACCGTTGCTTAGGTATTAAAAATAGCTGAGTTGCAAACCCATGACGAGTAAATACATTGAAAGATTGGGCAGTTTTCAAAACATCCGAAAGTTTTTGGTTAAAATCTAGCTTTGTCGTAGCTGCATAAGCAGAATTTCTAAACCAAGTTCTGCTTCGAGTTGCATGTATTAACCAGGCATCCCATTAACTAGCCGGCTTTGTCACGACACCTTTTAAAGGTGGTGCCTTAAAGGCTGACAAACATGTCAACTTGAAAATCTGATAATGTCGCTAAACGTGGGAGGCGAGAAAGTTAACATTCCTTCGATCTGTTCCTAAGAGGTTTGGGACTTTTCTTTTTTCCCCTAAAATCAGATTTCTATAATTGAATCTTAAAAACCCTTTAGAAAAGTGCTGCGCTGGTCAGACCTGGTTTTGGATGGTCTGGATCACGTAACCCATTTTTGTACTGGACGTGGAGGACATTGGCTGTTGCAATTTAGCTCGCTCGATCAAAATTGAGCCCATTTTGACACTGGGATCGCTAAAAAGCTGCAGCATGTAGAAACTTGGTGTCGTTACACAGATATCTTCATGCTTTCTCAGCAATGACTACAGAATAATGGTACCTTCTGGTGTAGACATGTTAATCATTGATACAGCTAACGAGAAACTGAAACTGCTTTTGAGATTTTGTGGTATTTTTGTGGTAGAAAAAATTCGTGGCTTCTCCTTGGCAACCATTTACTGTGGCAGCAAGTTTTTTTTGCTGGAGTTTGAGACTGCAATTTACACTTTAAACTAGTGGCCTGCTACGTAACTGCACTTAGCCAGCATTTCTGCAGTTCATAACTGTGAGGAACGTAGTCCCACAAATGGCAATGGACATTAGGACCCGGATGTAGTATTCCTGCTTGCTCCGAGATTCTCATTGCCGACTGCGTACAGGTAGGTAACAAGCAATATCATCTAACTTGGTGACTTTCTATGTAATCTTATCCTGTGGGTATTCTGACATCACACTTCTGACTGTGGAATTACAGTGCAGCACTCTCCATACCTGTGTGTTAAAGCTCGCATCGAAGCTGCGTGGGTTTCGGTTTTTAAGCTTTGTCTTGTTCAGAGTCAATAAGCAACTTACTGCGATTCTTACAAGTTATATTTTCAGACCCGATTCCTTTGTGCATACGACTCGGCTTGTGTGGATTTTTCTTAGTTCCGATGTAATGAAGATACTCTTAGGTGAGCTCTGTGGGGAAGAGGGAATGTGATCTTACACTCACTTCACAAGTCAACTGGGTGCTGTCTGTGCCTAGAGAAGGACAGTTTAAACTTTCTGTAGTGAGCAAGTGGCCCGTCCGCAGCACATCCCTTGGCAGGGTCTTGGCTCGGCAGGAACCGCGTTAGCAATCGCTGCTCTAGCCGCGGGGGCACTGCGCAAGAGGCGCTCACAGCTTGCTCATGCAGCCGGCCTCCTGACTGGGGTGGAGTGTCTCGGAGGACATGCTAATGAGTGAGTGAATATCCCTGTGAGTAGTTCGTAGAGCTTGTTGGACATTCCCGTTGTCTTTATTGTAATCTCTGACTGACAAGTGTGATACGTTCATCTGCCTTTAATTGACAGTGATGAGAGTCTGTATTTCTGCCTCGTAGGCTCCTCTTGGTAGTATAATGCTCGATTGCATTTCTCATCAGTCTTGGGGATGTAATTCTGAACTCTTCATTACTAGACGTACTGAATGTAGCGTTCCAGGATTATTAACACGCTTTACGTTTCCAGACATCCAGACATGCTGATCTCCAGCTCTTCTGCATTAGCTCTTGAACCTGAATTTCAAGGTCCCTTGTTTCAGCACGTGATCTAGCTCTTGTCTGATGTTCAGCTCATTTCAGAGGTGGTGTGACGTGTTTTTCCCCCACTTGTTCTGCAAAGTTCTGCTTTGCACCCTTGTTTCTGGTATTAACTGTCATGTTTGAAGCCTTCTGTGCCATCTTGCAGGCAGGACTCTCGCTGGCGGCCAGGGATCTGCGGGACAGCCTCGCCCTCTGCTCTAGCTCTCTTCTCGTGTGCCAGGGAAAGCCCGAAGCAGCATCTGCACCGTAGGATCATACTGGCAGGTCTTGGGGTACACCGCAGCGAGTGTAGCTGAACTCCAGCTAGTGGAGCGGTGACACCACCGTCACCGAGTCAGTTTGGCTTCTCGCGGTGGCTTTACTCTTACCTGTGACCAGCTCTCCGTAGCGCAGCCGAGGGCAGTACGCGTGCTGTCCTCTAGCAAACTGGAACTAGTAATCTCTAAACCAGTGCTCAGATCGGAGTAGTTTTTCCAGTGTGACCTGCAGGGATGTCATGGAGGGGTTATTGGCACATCTGCCTTGTTCTGTGTACTCAAAACTAGCAGTTTTTTGACACTCTTGAAGCAAGCAGTTTGTGACTGAACCATGGGGCTCGTACCAGCTCTGTCGACAGTAACAAAACGTGGTGTGGTAGCGAACTGAAAAGCAACTAGCCATGTCTGCTCTGAAGTCAGCCTGTAACGAGTGGGTACAAGTAATGACGCTCAAGTGCTCGCATTGTGTTTCATCTTGGTTTTATCCGTGTGTGAAAACCCCTTTTTTTCTCAAAAGCTCACCTGAAGCTCAGAAGTGTGGTGTCAGAATACATTTGCGTACCTGCTAGGCCCTCGGATCAGGTACCGGTGCTGTCAGGAGCGCGCAGCACAGCGCCTGGGGGGGGCTTCACTGTAACATTAAGCATACAAAGTGTTGATTTGCTTGCAGCTCCCCATAGCTCACCACTGAGGCCTGTGAGTAGCTTAGGACTCGAGCAGTGCCGGGGTTGCATGTCTCTGTTAATCATTGCCAGCTGCAGTGACACGAGCAGGAGGGCCGGTGCTTTGTGCCGCTCTGCTCCATGAGGCTAAGCGTGGTGGAAAGGGTCCATCCAAAGTATGCTCTTGTGGGTAATTCCTCAGCTTCTTCCACTACCGGCAAGTTTGGAAACAGCTAATTAGCTTCAGCTATTTGTCTTTTCTCTCCATACCAGCTAGTGGGGCTGTTAAATCGCTGCTTTACCAGAAAAGGAAATAAAAAAAAAGGGGAGGATTGGCCTTCTCCCACCTCGGTCATTGCTGCTAGATAATGATTGACACGTTAGGACTTGGCTGTGCAATCCCGCAGTGGTCTGTGAATACCCCATCTCTATCAATGTCGCTTCTGAACACCAGTACTGATGAAGAGCTAACTGGGGAGGGCTGGGAGGAGTGGTGGCTGTCAGGGAATCTGGAGCGTTCAAAGAATGCACAAAGATCTAGTATCCCTTATGCATGGTGTCTGTTGCTACGGCATAGAAAACCAAACGTGCATACTAGAGCTCTGCTCCTGAGGGCCATGATAAAACCCAGGTGGTGGGTTTGAGACTTAACCTTGAACCTCGCCCTGCCTGGTCAGATCACGCTGCGCCCACGGTGTGATTTGCCTCCCTGCTAGAGGTGTGCACAGAACCTTGTACTGCATCCCCCGCTGCTGGCCACGGCAGTTCGCCCTCCACTTAGCTCCGGGGTGGCTCTTGAGCAGGGAACAACCTGTTGCCGAGACTAAAAGCCGTGCCTGGCAGCGCTGAGCTCCCTCCAGTGTCTTCTGTGGCTTTTGAAGCACCCGTAGGACTATAGGAGCCAGGGCCCCTGCACTTGTGCACGAAGGGGAGGGAAGAGGAGACAGACTAGGGCAGGAGAGTGGCAGCAGCTTGACTAAATCGTGAATGCCTTCCCAGAAGGTTTAGTGTAGCTCTGGCTGCCCGCAGACCTCCCTGTACTCAGGCTGGGGGTTACGGTTTGTGCTCAGACAAGGTGCAGGCTCCTGCCTGCTGCATACGCCTTCCTCTCGTCACCAGTGGTCAGGCTAGCCTATCTTTGCCCCTTACTCTGCAGGTTTTGGAATAAGGTGTAAATTCCCCCCTCGTAACTAATCAGTCCGTGTATCTTAAAACCTGATTTTTTAAGTTAGTTGTGAAATGGTCAGAACTTCCTGTCTGTTACCATAATAACTTGGGTTATTATCCTTTAGGTGAAGATGAAAGCTGAGTGAAGCCGGAGTGCTCATCCATGGGAAGTAAGCACAACTTCTGCTCTTGTTCGGAACGGGTGAAATAACAAAAGCTCCTGGACACTCGATGTTCAGTCCCTGGCTGCCTTTGAGGTGGTGAACGTTGAGAAATGGCTGCGAGTGAAACACGTGGAATGCAGAGGGTAGAACCTGTCCCTGCTGTCGAGCTGTGGGGCTCAGCACCCAGACTCCCTCGGGGCTCTGTATCTCGGCAGCGCTGGTTAAAAATACCTCGAGAGTCGTGGGTTTGTACAAAAAGCTTCAAAATCACCGTGGGTATAACCTGAGAATGTTTTCCCAGTTGCAGAGCCGAGCATGAGCACATCCAGCCAATGCCCAGTGGCGTGCGGAGAGAGCAGGACAACATGTGAGCAGGTAAGTCCCTGGTGTCTTGACACTGCTGCACGAGCTCGGTCGCCTCTCACCCTCTCTGATTTATTGTGTAGCTCCTGCCTTGAAATTTACTCCCGTTAATCTCAATTTTCTATAAAACTAGAGAATCTTTCTTCTGTAGAGCCGAGATACAACCATTGTTTGAGGCTTTTCAGCCCCACAGCATCAAACGCGCTCTGTCCTCTGAACGCTGGAGGTGGGCAGAGGAGAAATAAATGAAGGGGGGGCGACTGTCAGCAAGGGGAACAATAGAGCAGCTGCTGCGCAGATGTTAATCCAACCAAAAGGCGTTAAAACACCTACTTTTGGGAAATATTTTAATGAACATCGAACCTTAAAAATGGCCTGTAATGTGAATTGGCACGTGCGAGAGCACAAGTACCTTAACTCGGGAGTTGACGGGTGAGTAGCAGGGTAGATCTGACCCTGCGAGGTGGTTTAGTTGGTGAACTCCAGTGGAATCGGCGTCACCGTGTCACGGGTAGTAAGACGTGAAGCTGTTTCAGATCTGACATTTATGAAGTGGATGAAAAATCTTCATAGAATCTCAAGTTTTATATGAGGACTTAAGGATCCTGAGCTATTGTGCTGCCCTGACTGTGTGCGGTGGCCAAAGGTGTTGAGCTGCCCCTGCTGACGCTGTTCTTTGTCCTTGCAGAGGAGGACGGAGCCCAAGTGCGCTGAAGAGGAGCTGGGAGCATCCAACTTGAAAAAAAATAAAAGTATTTCATTTTTTTAAGTGGCTTCTGTTTTATTCCAGAGTGTATTCTGGGAGTAAAGGTAAAATGGGCTACAGATGAGGCGGTGGAAGAGGGGACGCAATGTGCTTAGGGTGAGAGGGGCTTGGGGTTGTTGGATCCTGCTCTGTACCATGAGCAGGACGTGGGAGAAATCCATAACTGGTTAAAACCAGACCTCGTTCATGCTGGTGTGTATTAAATACAATCTTTTCTGTAAAAACCAAGGTGTTCAATGTGCTCCAACACACCAGTGGAGCCTTTGTCTGTCTGGCAGTGCTGTGAGGAGGTTCTTCTAAAGCAGGAGGAATGGCAGGAGCGCTGGGCTGGCACCTCCTCCTGGGCTGGAGAGCTCAAAACACGGGATTTAGGGTGGCAAAGTCTTAGGAAATACCCGAGAGGTGTCTGGGGCAGCGGGGTTAGCTCAGACTCGTGGCCTCATCCCAGCCAGGAGCGTTGCTGGGGCTCAGGTGGAGGGAGGGCTCAGGGGGGCTTCACTTGGGGTTTGTGGCGGAGGAGGTTGGTGCTGCACTGACAGTGTCTGCAGCTTTTCACGTGATCAGGCGACCGGGTGCGGGGTCATCTGAGGCGTTTCGCTCTTTGATGTCATTTCTTTCTGCTATTGTTTGGATCCTGAAAAGGCTCCAGTGAGAGGAGGTTTTGTGGTCCCTCAACGGCTGCGCTGTGAGGGGCCGGGCGGTGGTGGCTTTGTCTCCGCAGGCTTACGCAGCCTTTCGCAGCCTTTTTTTTTCCCCTCAAATTCCGTTATTTTCCTGTAACTTGCCCTACTTTCAGCATCAGCTGCTTCCTCGGTGAAGCTGTGGCAGCCTGAAGGTGATTCCAGCCTTCACTGCGCTGAGCCTCGCCCTCACCTCCACAACTCCCCTCACAAGCGACCCAGGGTTGGTTTTCTGTAAGGAAAGAGCATTTTGGAGAAGGGCCAAAAGCCCCAGAGCAGGACAGGGACCGGTGCCCCTCAGCAGGGCTGGGGCAGCCCTGGCCTTGACCCGGCAAAGACAAACACGCCTTCTCTCCGTGTTTGCAGCAAAACAACCTCTGCCCTGGCTGAGCCTGAGCTCTGCTGTGCGGCGGGGCCAAAGGAGCTGCTGTGTGAGGTGAAAAGAGGATTTTTGCAGGTGGGTTTTCCCTGGATGGCTCCAACAACACCCCGGAGAGCAGTGCCAACCGTGGTAATGCCAGCGTGCCACAGCCACGACCCCGTGCTACCTCGAGCCCTTGTTCTGGGCTGGGGCTGCTGGGTTTTTTAATCCTGTTTCCCCTCAGGAGCTCCCTGAGCCGTGGCAAGGAGCTGGGGCCTGCCCTGGCCTGTCGCTGTTTATCCGCCAAATCCCGGTGAGCAGCTCCTCGGCTGCAGCTCTCGCAGAGAGAGATGAGAAGGAGGCGATGCCAGGAGTAAAAATAGCGCTGCCAGCGCACCCCGTGGAGCCAGGCCCGGGCAGCCGCGCCGGGGTCGGGGCTTCTGGGCCCGTGGTGCCCCCAGCGCCGCGCGGGAAACGTTTCCTTCTCTTTCGTGATTTATTGGCGTTCAAAAAAACCGTTTCCACTTGGATTCCAATAACGTCAGCGCCGCCGCGGCTCCCTTGGGCTCTGGCTCTCGCCAATCCCGGGCTGCCTTTGCCGGAGCCTCGCCGTGTGCCGGCGGCCGAGACACGCGGTGACGCAGGAGGTGACGCAGGCCCGGGGAGCGCGGCGAGGGCGGCAGCAGCCGCCTCCTTCACCCCAGCGCAGCCTCTCCCTGCCACACGAGAATCCAGAGCATGACCCCCGCTGGGCTGGGGTGTCCCCCCCCTGCACCCCTGGGCTCCTGGCAGCCCCTTGCACCCCAAATCCCCGATCCTTCGTGGCTGCTGGCACACAGCGCAGCCTGCTCCTGCAGCCCAGCTGTGGCTTTTGGGGCTCTTTCTCCATTTTTTCCTCCCCCCAAGCCCCTCAGCTCTGGTTTGGTGCGAGGGTGGTGTCACAGCTTTGGGCTGGGGGGAACCCCCTCCCCTGCACCGGCAGCACCCCCTGCCTGGGGGGGAGATCCCTGCTGCTGCCTGGCCGAGCTGGGCTGAGCCGTGCTAAACTGGGCTGAGCTAAACTGAGCTGGGCTGAGCCGAGCAGAGCTGCACCGCCCCCGGCCCCGCCCGGCCCCGCCATGGCTGCTGCTTTCAGGGCTCTGCGCGTCCTGCTCGGGCTGTTCTTCGCTCTGAGCGGCGCTGCCAAGCTCTGGGAGCAGCTCGGGGAGCTCCTCGGGGCTGAGCTGCACCTCTGGGCTGAGCTGCACCGCCACATGGTGAGCGGAGGGTGCGGGGCTCAGCGCCTGGGGGGGGCTGGGCTGGGCTGAGCTGAGCCAGGATCGACCCTTTTCAGGGAAGGGGCTGAGACCTTTGGGGTGCTGGGGTGCAGAGCTGAGCCCCTTGGGGTGCAAAGCTGAGCCCTTTGGGGTGCAGGAGTATGAGCCTGAGACCTTTGGGGTGCTGGGGTATGAGCCTGAGCCCGTTGGGGTGCTGGAGTACAGGCCTGAGCCCCTTGGTGTGCAAAGCTGAGCCCTTTGAGGTGCTGGGGTGCAGAGCTGAGCAATTTGGGGTGCTGGGGTGCAGGGCTGAGCCTTTCTAGTGCAGGGACTGAGCCCGCTGGGATACAGGGCTGAGCCCTTTTGGGGCGCTGGGGTGCAGAGCTGAGCCCCTTGGGGTGTGGAGCTGTTGAGCACTTGCAGGTGCTGTGCTGAGCCCCTCGGGGCGCAGGGCTGAGCTGAGCTGAGCTGAGCTGCCTCCGCCGCCCCCCAGCCCCAGCTCAGAGCCGCTCCGCTCCCCTCGCCCCCCAGAAGTCGCAGTTCGTGCGCTTCGCCGAGGTGTTCCCGCTGAAGGCGCTGGGGCTGGCGCCGGAGCCCGCGCAGTACCTGGCGGCGGTGGGCTGGCTGGAGCTGGCGGCCGGGCTGCTGCTGGCCTTCGGGCCCCAGCTCCTGCAGGAGATCAGCAACTTCGTCCTCAGCGTCGTCATGATCGGTGAGAGCCGGTGGGCGCCCGCTGCCCCGCGCGGGGTCTCGGGGGGCGACCCTCGGGCGGGTTCCCACACTCTGCTCCTCGCTCAGGTGCCATCTACACGCTGCTGGTGCTGCGGGAGCCGCTGGCCATGTGCGCCCCGGCCACGCTCTGCCTCGGCCTCCTCCTGCTGCTCAACATCCGCGGCCACGGACCTGCACCCAAGCCCAAGTTCGAGTGAGCGGGGGCGGGCGGGACGGGCGGCTCGGCCAGCAGCAAGCGACGCCCCGACGGTATTTGTGGAGACGGCGTCGTGTCCTGTGAGGTGACCTGTCTCTGGCACGTGGCGTGTCCCGTCCTGCCGCTGCCGGGGACCCTGGTGCTGGTTGTCCTCCTGCCGCGGGACCCGTCCCGGTGCTGCGGGACCGTGGCCGTGGCTCCGCCGCCGCTCCCACGGCTCCGTTGCTGAACTCACACAAGGTGTTCGGCTTCTCCCGGCGTTTGGCCGCGCGGGGCTGGGGCTGGGGCTGGCTCTGCTCTCCTTGGGGCTTTTGTATTTTGGAATAAAACCTCTTATTTTTCATGCTTTGCCTCCCCTGTTTATTTCTACCTCCCCAAGGCTGAGCCGCGGGGGCTGAGGGGGTGTCCTGGGGCTGGAGGTGCTGGTCTCCTGAAGCAAAGCTGGCGGACAAGGCGCAGGGTCAGGCGGGAGCTGACAGCAGCCGGCACGGCCGGGAGAGCCCCTCGGGGAGCCCCTGGAGCCGTGTTGGGATGAGCAGGGGGGGTACAGCACCCCCAGACCCCCAGTGGGACCCGAACCGCCTTGGGGTGCTGGCAAAGGAGCATCCACGAATTGCAGGACCACACAAAATGGGATGCTCGCAGAGCGTGGGGTGCTGCTCCCCCTCCATCCCGCTTCGGAGCCGACAAAAGCCCCGAAAGGCGAATTCCAGCTTTGATCCTTTTCAGGGCATCCCCTTTTTTTTTCCCCCCCCTCAGCTGCCGGGTGTGGAAACTTGACCCTCGGCCGCTTTCATCCCAGCGTGGGTGGGAAAAGGGCCCTGGGAAATGCTCCTAGATGGGGCTGGGGGCACACGGGGGGAGCCGACCGCGCCACCGCCATACCCCCAGCCCCGGCAGCTGGCGCGGGGGGGCTTAGCGTGGCTCCAGCGGGGAATCCCCCGTTACATACACCCGCAGGTGCTCTCCCCGCTCCCAGCTGCAGCCCACGGGGGGCTTGGGATGGCGTCGGGGAGGGGGGATCGGGCAGCCCCTGCCTCCCCCAGCGCTTAAATCCCTCCCCAGCCTGGTGGGATCAGACGGTGCGGAGCAGCCGGAGGGGCCGCGCTTGGGGTGAGTAACCAGCTCGGCGCGGCTCAGATGGAGCATCCCCTGTGGAAATGAGGGGAAGGGAGAGGAAAAGGGGCTCACTGAAGGATCTGGGGGCTCCTTGGGGGTCTGCGCTGGCTCCACGCAACAACCGAAGCCCACCGGGAGGCCCAGGCTCAGCAGCTCATGCCCCAAGTGCCTCGGCCCGGCGCTGGGCGCTGCATGTGCCGAATGCGGCCCTGCCGTGCTGGAAAACACCCGCGGGTGACTCAGAGCCCGTGGTGAGGTGTGGGCAGGCGGCGAGGGGAGGTGAGAGAGCTGCAGCCCCGCGACAGCCCCCGCGGCACAGCCTGGCTTGCCACGGCCACGACTGGGGGGCACGGGGGAGCTGCCAGCCCCACGTTTGTACCCTCCGGCCATGCCCAGGGTCTCTCTGCTCCGGCGCACGTGGAGCTGGTGGGGGACTGCCCCACGGCAGGATTTGGGGTGCCGGGAGCAGGATGGGTGCTGGGTGCCGGGTGCCGGGCGGCCCCAGCAGGCAGGCGGCTGCGTGGGAGGCGTTAAGCCGTGCAGCTGCCGGCTGGAGCCAGCTCAGCACCTCCGGGTGCCCCTCGGCCGCGGTGCAGCTGCGCCTGCCGCTCCCCGGGCAGCCCTGGACGGGTGGCACGGGGGGACGTGGCCGGGGTTTGGGCTGGGCCAGGGTCCTGGAGGGCCTCGTCTCTTGTGAGGAGCTGGTGGAGGCGGAACCCCTCCAGCAGGTGATGGCATCCCCGCAGAGGAGCCAGCCACAGAGGCTGTCCCGTCCGGCTCAATGTCTCTTCCCTGTCCCCCAAGGGTTGTGTTTGGGGCCGTTCCACTGACCGTTCCCCGATCTTTGCAGGAGCCCGGGATGAACGGCTCAGCGCCGGGGCCGCTGCCAGCCGGGCACCCCGACGAGTGCGTGGCCAGCGACCCGGTGCAGTTCGTGCTGGTCCCCGCCGTCTACTGCCTGGTGCTGTGCGTGGGGCTGCCGGGCAACCTGCTGGCCTTGCTGGTGTTCCTGCAGAGCGGCAAGGTGAGGAAGGCCATCCGCATCTACCTCATCAACCTCACGCTGGCCGACATCCTCTTCAACCTCACCCTGCCCCTCTGGATCTCCTACTACCTGGCCGGGGGGGACTGGCTGCTCTCGGAGGCCGCTTGCCGCCTGGCCGGGGCCGCCTACTACCTGGCGACCTACAGCGCCATCACCTTCATGGCGCTCATCAGCTTCAACCGGTTCTGCGCGGTGCGGGCGGCGCGGGGCGAGCTGCCGCTGACGGGGCGCCGGGGAGCGGCGCTGGCCTGNACGCCACCGTGGGCTTCTTCTGCGCCGCCTTCCTGGTGGTGCTGGGCACCTACGCCTCCATCGCCCGGGCGCTCTCGGTGCCCGCCGCCGCCTCGCCGGGCTCGCACCGGCAGCAGGCGCGCGCCATGGTGCTGGGGATGCTGCTGGTCTTCGTGGTGTGCGTGGCCCCCTACCACCTCACGCTGGCCCCCTGGGTGGGCAGCCGGCCCCCCGAGCCGCTCTGCGAGTCCCCCGCCCCCCTGGACGTGCTGCACGCGCTGAGCGTGGCCCTGCTCAGCCTCAACAGCTGCCTCGACCCCCTCGTCTACTGCTTCTGCATCCGGCGCTTCCGCGCCGACCTGGGGCGGACCCTGCGCAAGGTGGGACAGTGCCTCCCGCTCTCCCCGCTGGCCCCCGCCGGGCACGTGCCCAGCGCCCGCGCCTCCTCCTTTGCCTCCTCGTAGCAGAGGGGTCCTGCCCCCCTGGCTTGGCAGGATGAGGTCCCTGGTGCTCAGCCGGGGATGGGGAGCAGCGTGGGGGGAGCTCTGCCTTCACGCAGCCTCCTCTTCCTCCCACCTCCGCTCCGCTCTGCTCATCCCCACGCGCTGGCACACTTTGCGTTCATGCACAAATCCTGCCCTCCGTACTCGAAGGGCCTGGGTGCTGAGCTGCCGAGCTGCCGTTGGGGGAGGCTGAGCCCCGGCTGGACGTGCTGAGGCAGAGCCAGGAGGGCTGCTGGGGGTCACTGTCCCATCCTAGGGGTCTCCATCCCATGGAGGTCAAAGCCACCGGTGGCACGAGCTGGGCTGCCCGGGGGGGCTCTGGGGGGCCCACAGTGGGTCCCATCCTGCTGCGGTGCAGAGCCTCCAGCCCACGGCCCTCCCGCTCTCAGCCAACATTAAACATTAACCAGCCAAAGGCTTCCCCGGGCTCCTTGCTCGTGGGCGCCTGTGCCACACGTCGGGCAGCACCAGTCCCGCTGTGCCGCTGGCTGTGGGGCAGCCCCTGGCCCCCCATTCCAACCTCCCCATTTCAATCCCCCCATTCCAGCCCCCCCATTGCAGTCNCAGTCCCGCCATTCCAGCCCCCCCATTCCAGCCTCCCCATTGCAGTCCCCCCATTGCAGTCCCCCCATTCCAGTTCCCCCATTCCAGCCCCCCCATTCCAGGCCCCCCAGCCCTGCTCGTGCAGCAGGATCTGGCAGAGGGGCTGCCCCTGCTGCCCCCCAGCCCAGCCCAGCCCATCCAGCCCATCTCTGCCGGCGGGTGGGTGGCGGCGGTGGGCGCCGCTGAGCCCCGTCGCCGCGCTGCCGCCCACCTTGGCGCTGAGCCCCCGCGCTGCGTGGGCGGCCGAGCTGGCACAGGCCCGTGGGCGGCTGCGTGGGAGGGAGATGGTGTTTTCCCAGCCCTGGCTCATTCCTGCCGCCACCGCAGCTCCCCGGCATCGCACGGGTGGGAGCGACGGGCACTGGCGGCTGCACGGGCTTTGGGGGGCAGGGGGCACAAGGGGTGGGCGCAGCAGCTGCCCCCCAACCTGGGGGNTGCTGAGCTGCCGAGCTGCCGTTGGGGGAGGCTGAGCCCCGGCTGGACGTGCTGAGGCAGAGCCAGGAGGGCTGCTGGGGGTCACTGTCCCATCCTAGGGGTCTCCATCCCATGGAGGTCAAAGCCACCGGTGGCACGAGCTGGGCTGCCCGGGGGGGCTCTGGGGGGCCCACAGTGGGTCCCATCCTGCTGCGGTGCAGAGCCTCCAGCCCACGGCCCTCCCGCTCTCAGCCAACATTAAACATTAACCAGCCAAAGGCTTCCCCGGGCTCCTTGCTCGTGGGCGCCTGTGCCACACGTCGGGCAGCACCAGTCCCGCTGTGCCGCTGGCTGTGGGGCAGCCCCTGGCCCCCCATTCCAACCTCCCCATTTCAATCCCCCCATTCCAGTCCCGCCATTCCAGCCCCCCCATTCCAGCCTCCCCATTGCAGTCCCCCCATTGCAGTCCCCCCATTCCAGTTCCCCCATTCCAGCCCCCCCATTCCAGGCCCCCCAGCCCTGCTCGTGCAGCAGGATCTGGCAGAGGGGCTGCCCCTGCTGCCCCCCAGCCCAGCCCAGCCCATCCAGCCCATCTCTGCCGGCGGGTGGGTGGCGGCGGTGGGCGC
>WEIS01029062.1:38788-57835 GCA_013389965.1 Todus mexicanus
GGGTTGGGGGTGCCCGTCCCGCTTGGCACGGGGGGGTCTGCGTCTTTTGGGGGTCTCTCGGTGCAGGGAGGGGGCTGCAGGTGAGCCCAGGTGCTAGACGGGCTGGATGCTGTTGGGGACAGGGCTCCGTGACCCGAGGCCGGGGTGATGGGCCGGGGGCCAGGGTCCGGTGTCCCCCCAAACGGCACCGGCCGCGGGTTCCTCAGCGAGGCGGCAGCTCTAGGCCTTTAAGGTTGCTGTGGAAACGGTGCTGCTGGTACCGGCAGGAGCCTCCTGCTTTCCAGGCAGGGCCCCCCCATCACTGCAGGAAGGGGGACCCCAGGACCGCACAGACCCCCCTGGCCGGGCAGGGCCACGGTGCCCACGCAGGAGGGTGGCACTGGGTGTGCAGCTCCCCCTCCAGCACGGATCCCCCCAGCCCCGGCTTGTCCTTGGCGTGCCAGGAGGGGCTGCACACGCAGGGACACGCGTGTGGATCCCGGCGGGCGGCGCGGCCGTGCCCCGCACCCCTCACTCAGGAGCCCGTCCTCGCCCCTCCGCCGGCACACGCTGCCGGCACGGGAGAGCGCACATGGCCCTGCCCGCGCCCCGGCCGGGCACCGCTGCCATCCTGCCCNCTTTCCCCCCTCCCCACACCCCCCCCCCCCTTTCCACCCCGAGTTTACAGCTTACCTCAGCGGCTTATCAGCCTCCAATCTCATTAAATCAGGCAAATTGTAGCATCTGATATTTTATGGAGATTAAGGTGCGCGCCCAGACTCTATAATTATCAGCAGAGATGTATTTACAATACCTTGTTGCTAGTAAACAAAAAAATAACTTCGGATCAAAGCGCTTTTACAGGGAAATGGATCCGCCGGCGTCGAGCCCCGCGGCACCCAGACGTCGGCGCCGCCCGGGGCGGGTGGGCACTGCCAAGGGGGGGACGTGCGAGGGTGGCTAAGGGATGTCCCTGCTCCCACGTGGCCGCCGCGGGTCCCACGTGCTGGGGATGCCGCCAGGCTGGCACCCCGCGCCTGGGTCTCCCTTGCTGGCATCTACCGGGGTGCCCAGCAGCACCCACCCCTCCGGCCGTGGCTCCGCCAGGGATTTCCACGGGGGAGACCTCCCCGCCGCGCTCCTGCTGGCACAAGACCGGGATTTATCTGCCTGAGCGTGTGAGCGGTGACGGTAGCGCCTTGCCCCTCGATTTTTCACCGCGACGGGAGCGCTGCGAATTACCGATGCGGTGACGCTGGTTTATTGCTGCCTGGAGTGGATTTATCGGCGCGGCAGAGCCCGGGCTCGCTGCCGCTGTAAATCAGCGCGGCCAGCACAAGCCCAGGCGTGGCGATCGCCTCCCAACGGGACGGGTCGTTCCAAGTCCTCCCGGGGGTTTTTTGTGGCCGTGCAGCAGCTTCGGCACGGCCGCCCCTTCTCCATCTCCCTCTCGTGCCCGCTGGAACGAGGATGAAACGGTGATAATGCCGCAGACGTCCTCTGGAAAGGGCTCTGAGGCAGATGAAAAGCCCTACTTAAGAGTGAGGCCATTATTATTAATAACTCGGAGCGAGGCTGTAAATTCAGCCGACACAGCGACTGCAGGAAGCGGAGCCGCTCCTGGGCAGGGTCCGAGGCTGCGGGATGGGGATGGGACACGGACGGGGACGGGAGAGCGCGGGATGATGGGGCGGCACCGCCCCAGGGGGCAGAACCTCTTGGCAGCCTCTGGCTCTTTCTGGGTTTACTGGGATGATTTCTGAGCTTTTTCTGGAAGGTTGGAGGTGTGAGGGAGGGCAGCCGGAGCGCGGGGCTCCCCCCAGAGGGATAGGAGGTGGCTGAGGTTTGCGGCGAGGCTGAGAACTGGCAGGAGCTCAGGCCAGGGGTGACGCAGGCTGCGAGGAGCACAGCCGGGGCTGGGCGTGGGGATTGGGGCTGAGCTGGGCAGGACCCGCCGTGACCGCAGGCCGGCTCTGCCAGCGGCTGGCTCTGCCCGTCTGCGGAGCATCCCCGGGAATAATGCACCTTGACAAAGGTTACGGGAAAATAAAAATAACCCGGTGCCATTCGTCACCCGACGCCCGCAGCCAGGTCAGCAAACGGCACAGAGCTCCGTCGGGATCGCTTCACCTCTGCCATTGCTGCCCCACAAGCCGTGCAGCCACGGAACCCACCGGTGCCACCGCCCTGGGGGTGCCCAGGGTGGCAGAGCTGGGTGTGGGGCCAGGCAGGGGCTCCTGTGGGGGCACGAGGTGCCAGGGTCGTGGCCACGGGCTCGTGGTGCTGCCTGCGCCCGGCTCCGGAGCTTCTGCAGGGGGAACGAGCTTTGATATAAATATCTTTTTGCTCAGCACACGACCTACTTTCCAGACAATGCCATTAGCCTCCCCACTCCCTCGTTCATCTTCCGTTGTCCTCCCCCAGCCCGCCCCGTGTGGCATCCGCGCTGGCACAGCGCGCCCAGCCCTGCTGTGGCAAAGGGGTGGCCGGGTCCCCTTTGGGGTATCTCCACCCCATCCCGGAGGGTGCATCAGCCCTTCCTGCTGCTTCCAGCCCCATTCCCTGGCACGGTCTGTGCCCTGGCCGGTGAACGGCCTCATCCAGGGCCCTCCCTGTGCAGGGCCAGCCTTGCTGGGGACATCCCTGGCAGGGCAGGGCAGGAGCGCGGCTGAGCAGGCAGCAGCCACACGTTGGCCCCGGGCTGGCTCGTGGGCAGCATGCGGGGGGCAAGGCCCTTCCTGAGCCCCCCCAGAGCATCCCTGGTGCTGGGGCCACACATGTGGTTCATCCGGGGACGATCCCACGGGAGCTCCCACGTGGCGGCAGCCGGCAAACGGCTCGGGGGGATTAGGGGCAGGTTGGGCAGGGGGTGCCCAGTCCTGCTGGTGTGGGGCTGCCCAGCTCCCAGTGCCACCCTGGCATCGCTGTTCCCCAGCGAGCTGGAAACGCCTCCCCGGGGGCACGGCAGCCCCCGAGCCCACCGCCCGCACACCTCCGTGTGCCCCCGGGCCGAGCCCCCGCTCCTCCCCTGCAGCTAAAATTAAATATTCAATTTGTATTGCTGGTAAATCCGGTAAATCTCTTTTATCTCTAAGCTCGTGTAGCAGGAGTGTCGGTGGTGTAATCTCAGCAGGGGCCCAGCCCACCGCCCTTCGCAGCTCCCCGGCTCCGAGAGCGCTCCCCTTTCCCCACGTCTCCCCGTGGGCTGCTTTGGAGGCTGCTGATGGAGCGGGACCCTGGCTCCCGTGGCACAGCACCTGGTGGCACAGCACCCTGGGGCACCCACCCTGCCCACCGCCAGGCCAAGGGCTGGCCCCACGTTGGCTGCCATCAACACGGTCCCGCCAGAGCGCCCTCCATCCTCGCCCTTGTACCCCCGCCTCGCTCCGCCCGTGCTAAGAGCGTCGTGCAGAATGATGTGTTTAAATATTTAGGTTTTCATCAGCTTTGCAAATTAAGCCCATCCATTACAGTGGCACTTTGGGTGCTCCGCTGGTGAGCTGCGCCGCGCCGTGCCCCGGGCTCACCGCGCCCACCCCAGCCCTGGCCCTGAGGGGTCCCTGCGGGTGGGAGGCAGCCGGGCGCTGGGACACGGGGACCCATGGGATGGTGTTGGGGAGGGAACTGGTTGGGATGGGTGTTGTTTCGGTGCCATGTGCTGGGGAAAGTGGGATGTGGAGAAATGCCAGTGGCAGGTGAGGGCCCTGGCATCGCCGAGCGCCCGGCAGGAGCGGAGCTGGGATGGATGAACCGACCTGCCCCAGAGCTTGACAGGGATGGGCAGGGGGTGGCCAGAGATTGGCGCTGCAGCCGCGCTCAGCGCTAGCACCGTGCCACCCGGAGCTCGCCAAAGCAGCTTTGGAGTGATCCCAGCTTAAGTCATTACACTGTGGCCGAGGAGATAAGTGGCTTTTTAAGCCCAGGCAGCACAGCCCGTCCTGCCTGTGGAGCGGGAGAGGAGCTGGAAATGGGGTTCATCAGGCACCGCTGCCAACTGGGGGGTGCCTGGGGGTGCTGCTGTGACCCCCAGATGCCTGGAAAGGATCCTCTGCTGGGGAAAGGTCCAACTCCTGGGGATGTCCAGAGGCCAGCAGCTGCCTGGGGCTCCGTGGGGCACCAGGGTGAGTGTGGTGAGGGGGACGCCTCGGCTCGTCTCTTCCTCTTGCTGCAGGTGAACATTGGGTGCATCGGTCTCGTGTCGGCTCCCCAGGGCCACCTGCACATCCCCCCTTTTCACCAAGCACTGGAGGGACACCGGGGGATTGTGCCAGCTGCTGCCAGCCCCAGGCAGTGCGGGCAGATGTCGGGTGCATCCGTGGCACGAAGCTGTCCGTGGGCATAACCGGTGATGGGTGCACATCCGTGCGGCAGAGTGCCCAGGATCCCTGCACCAGCTGGCTCGGGCTGGGGTCCGCAGGACCCTGCCTGGCCTGGGGGTCCCTCCAGGATGGTCTCCTGACCTGGTTGGCTGCGCTCCTGCCGCTCTGGTTGTGGAGTCCCACCTCCAGCAGTTGGCTCCCTGTGCGTCGTATCCCAGCTTCCATGGGCAGGATGAGTATCGCTGCAGGGCCAGGGGCTCCAGAGGCGCCTGTGCCTTGGGGCAGCTCCCCCCTGCCAGCCCTGCCTCTGCCCGTGCCCGCCCAGGGATGCTGGCACGGCCCCTTCCCTTGGCCACCTCTTTCCTTCCCAGCCAACTTCTTTGCGGGCTCTGGCCGCCGGCCCCGGCTGCTCCGCGCTTCTCCAGGACTTTTGGAGAAGTGGCTCTTCCACCAAGCTCCAGGTGTGGGCTTTGCTGGGCTGGAGCAGCAGGCTCCCTGCTCCGCTCGCAGCTCTGGGATGCTTTGGCTGCTCGCACACCCTGCCGCAAGACCGTGGCTCTTGCCCCAGGGGAATTGGCTCTGGGGACCGGGTGGTGCTGGGATGCTGGTGCTGCGCAGGGCAGAGGGTCCTGCTCTTCTTGCAGCAGTGCCAGAGGCACCCGTGTTGTGTCGGGGAGTCCCGGTGCCGGCGGCCGTGCTGGGATCCCTGGCAGCTGGGGCGCGTTGTGGCCGTAATTCCTCGCTCTGCTCCAGGAGTAATTGCTCAGATGGGGACTTGGGGCAACTCCCATCCCTCTCCCGGCACGGTAATGAGTCAAGAAGACTCAAAGACAAATGGCTCATTAAGAAGCAGTGCTGCATTGCAGGATTTTTCATCCCACCAACCGCTGCATCAGCAGAGGCAGCACCTCTCGCGCTCGCTCTCCCCAGCCCTGGAGAAGGAGCTGTCAGGCAGCCAGGACTGGTGCCAAAATTAATCATGTGCTTAATAACCTGCCCCTCCCGTCGAGCGGCCTGTCCTCAGCCACCCGGCACGTGGAGCCGAGCAGCAGCGCTGGGCTCCAGCCCCGGGGCACCCTGCCTTTGGTGCCCGCCGAGCACCCGTGCTTGGTGAGGGGCACGTGCCAGGGCAGGGCTGAGCCAGCCAAGGTGCCCCCTGGCATCGGGGTGCCAGGATGCCCCAACCTGGCTCCCGCGGGGTGCTGCCCGACCGTGCTGAGCAGCGCGGGGCTGCCGGCCCCTCCTGGCGCCTCGGTAAATGCTTCTTGCTCGGCTCACATTTGCAATTCTTCGGCTGGCATTTGTCCTTCATGACTTTTTAAAAATCTTGCCTCATCCCTTATTTACAGCAGCGCCTGGTCGGTCCCTGCCCCTTGTAAGCATCCCCGGGCAGCGCCCGCCTGCATCCCGCTCCCTTTGCTTTCGGTGACAGTAACTGGCTTTAATTTCCTGGCTGTCTCCTGCACCTTTGCTGTGGGTTTTGCATCCTACTCCTTCCCTTCCCCATCCCCTTCCCCTGGCCAGCCCTGACCTCCCGGGGTGACAAACCTCTCCCTAATGACACTCTCTTCCCTGCCTGACACGACTAACGAACCATCGGTGAGCGGCTTTCAGCTAATTCAACGTCAAGAAAATAATGAGTCGGTGCAGAATTATGTACTAAATTAGGCGAGCTCTTACAAAGCCCCTCTTTTTTAAACTTTTTCCTTTTTTTTTTTTTTTTTTCCTAGGCTGAGTAAATTTTACTAATACAGCCTAATAAAATAACGGAGCAATTAGTAATAAAATAAAATGTTTGCTTTCGACAATCCTCCTCGCTTACGACGGGTTGGGAAAAAAGCAAATAGATTAAAAGCGCGCTGGTAACAACCTGGCGCTGGTCCATATTTATTTTTTTCCGATGACTGTAGATCAAATTTGCTCAGCTCCTAAGTGGGAAGACCGCTTTATTCTAGACTTTCTTTTTTTTTTTACCCCGGGCTCCGGCTTGCGCGCGGTGCCGGGCGCTCACGCTGCGTGTTTGTTCTCTCCCGCTTTCATCCCCAGCCACAAAGATCCCCAGCAGCACCCGCACCGGCAAAACCTCGTGCTAATTTGCAGAGCAGAATGGGCTGAGCTCGCGCCTCTGCCCGGCCGGCCGCTGGAAAACAAAAAAAATCCCTTAGCTCGCTCTGGCAAACCGAGGTGGCGGGAGGAGGCGTTGTGGAGGATAGCGCTGGATTGGGAGCAAATCAAAGTTGATGTCGAGGCGGCCGCTGGGCCAGCTCCGGCACCCGCTGGCAGGGAATTGCATAAGAGGATGGGGTTGGGGCTGGTTTTGGGGCGAAACACGTGTCCGCAGCCGTGCCGAGCCATGCCGGTGGCTGCCGGTGCAGCCGCACTGCCCATGGGGCGGCCGCGGGGGAGGAGGGGAGGCTGGGCTGCTCAGAAATACCCGGGGCGCTGGGTCAGGCTGGGCGTGGGGAGCGTCACCCCTGCTCTTTCTTCCTGGGCTTCATCCCCGTCGTGTCGCTCCCCGCAGAGCCTGCTGCCCCCGGGACGCTCAGTGTGGAGGAGCCTCCGCCGGCCGGGACCATGAGGACAGCATCCCCCTGAGCGCCGGGCGGTAAGTGCCACCGACCGGCTTCGCCGGGACCCCAGCGCGTGCTGCCCGCGGCGGGGGCTGCTTGGGAAGGGTGAGGGGCCAGGACCCCCCGGGCACGGGGCCGTCGACTCCAGCTCTCGAGGTTTGATGTGGGAATGTTGGAAAACCGCCAATGGTTTGCCACATCCAGATGTTGCGGTGAGGTTTGGCTGTCCCATCGCTTCCCCGCCGGTGGTCCCGGAGCTGGAGGAACGCTGAGGGGCACCCTGGGTGCCACAGGGTCCCAGAGGAGTTCAGGGTCCTGCTGGGGCTGCCCCACGTCCTCGCAGCCCTGGGCTTTGGTACGGTGCTGCCTCCAAGGCAGGGACCTCACCGGGCGGCTGCCGGGAAGCAGAACAGCCTCTGCCGAGTGCCCCTGTGGGAAATTAAGCGGGAGGCTGAATTTCGGTGTGACCGGCAGCGCCGGGGGCTGCAGGCCCCTCTCCTCCCTGCAATGACCCTCGTGGTGCGGAGAGACGTGGTTGGGAGCAGACGTTGGAGGGAAGGTGGCGGTGGGGGAATCGCCGGTGGGAGTTTCTTTAGGCTTTGGGTGCAATAAAGGCAAGAAGTGAGTTATTTGTAATGGTAATTACGCTCTTCCAGTTTATCCTAGCACATAATTGTGTGGGCGGTAGATTCCCACTGGTGGTAATTACCCTGGTGTTAAATGGCACGAAATCCAGCCGGGCTGGGGTTTTTTTCCCCCCCTTTCTGAGTCTGTGGTTTGGTGGCACAAACCCTGTCCTCCCAATCGGCTGCGCGGCACCAGTGGCCTTCGGCGGGACGCGGCTCTGGCTCTGGGCTGTGGCCAGACCGTGCCCATGAGCCGCGCT
Organism: Todus mexicanus; assembly: GCA_013389965.1. Classification (NCBI taxonomy): domain Eukaryota; kingdom Metazoa; phylum Chordata; class Aves; order Coraciiformes; family Todidae; genus Todus; species Todus mexicanus. The sequence goes on from WEIS01029062.1 coordinate 46,543, forward strand.
CCAGCCAACTCCCAGTGCCCGTGTGGTGTCCTCCTGCCAGCGCCACCCACCCTGGACGGGGCTAGTGGCTCCTCCTGCCCTCTCCTGTGGCCATCCCTGCTGGGGCATGGGACACTGGGCTGTGCTGAGACCCACGGGATCTCTCCCAACCCCTTCCCCATCCCCAGGGGGCCCGAGGGGGTCCGGCGGGTCCCTGGCCAGGGCGCGGGCACCTGCGTGGCTTTGGTGAGCTGGTGCTTGCCAGGACGTAGCATCCTTCACTCTGGCGCGTCCCCGTCCTCTGGCACAGCCTGCGGGAGCCCAGCTCTGCTCCATTCCTGCACCGGCCAAGGACGGAAGCGCGCCGGGCTCGTGGGGATGCGCTGCTTGGCTGTTTTGACTCCTTCTCACTGCAGCAGCAATATCTGGATCAGCTGAGAGCTTCCCTCCCTGAGCAGGAGATGAAAGCTCAGCCTGTGGAGGCAGAGCTGGGGCTGGGAGCCTCTGTCCGTCTCTGTCTGTCCCTCTGTCCATCTGTCTGTCCTGCTGCGGATGGCCGGCTCGATCCCAGGGCAGGGGAGGCAGCCCCTTCCCATGCTGCTGTGCCCGCTCCTCGCAGCAGCTCTCCCGGGAGAGGAGAGACATTTCTCCTTGTTGGCTGCCGCATCCTTTGGTGGAGATGCAGCAATTAGGGAGCCTCGTTAGAGCACGAGCATGATTGCGAAGGCGGCGGGAGAGGCTCCGGACAGAGCCATCCAGCCTTGAAGCCGGGAAGGAAGGTGGCAGAGGATGATTAGGGCAGACGCGTTGCCCAGGTGCTGCCCCTCTCCCCTCCTGGGGCTCCTTGGGATTTGTGGATCCTCCCTCTCTGTGCGTCCCTGGCCCTCCTGGTGTCTCTCGTTTCCAATCCCTGCATGTCCAACAGACCCCGTGTGCCATGGGGACCGTCCCACCTTCACCTTTCCCTGCAGCCAACCTCAGAGACCTGCCCGAATAAGCCAAGAAGAGCGTTAACGATGCCCGGTAATTAACCGAGCTGCGCTGGGGAATAATTTCCTCATTTACAGTCATACCAGAGCCTTTGAGGGACCGTGAGGAAGACAAACCTCCACGGGGGCACGCGGCATCCTGGCAGCCAGCACGGGGCTCAGCCTGGCTTGACGGACGCCGTCTGTCCTCCTGCTTCTGCCTGGGGATGCCCCACGCGCGGCAGAGCCCTCTCTGCTCCCTGGCTGCCCACCCGTGGGCTCGCGGGGCCGTGGGGGCCGGCGGGACGGCTGCTCCTGGGTCTCCATCCGCAGTCGGGGCTGCGCGGGGAGGACGGGTTGGATGGAGACATCAGAGCGCAGCCGCCCCGCGGCAGCTCATTAGCGGCTCTGTGAATCGCAACGGCTGCAAAACTCCGCCAGAAACCGGCTTCCTAATGGAGAAACACTTCATAATATTTGGTGTTGGAGAAGAAAACAAGTTTCTGATGATGGCAGCGTGTCCTCCCTCGCTGTCTGCAGGCCCCGCGTTGCCGGCAGCGCTGCCGGCAGCTTCTTCTCCTCCCTGCTCCCCGCTTCGCGCTGCTCCCTCCAGGCAGCCGAGCTGGGGGTGACCCTGGGTGCCCAGCCCTGGCACCGTGCCCCCTGTGCCCCACGGGCTGCCAGGTTTCTGGCGCTCCAGCCTGGCTTCGCAGGGGCTCAGCTGGGGCTGGATTCTGCCCTGAGAGCTTCCCAGCTCCCTCAGCCGGTTCCCAGGGAACAGCCCCCATGTTCTGCTGTTGGTGGGGTGCAGAGGGGAGTGTGACGCCGTGCCTGTCCCTGTCCCCACAGATGAGCCCGCAGGGACAACCCTGCAGGATGCCGAGGCTACGGGGCGGGTGCTGACACCATGAAGGGCTACCATGGGGAGCGTAGCCAGACACAGCCCTCCTCCGGCCACCGCTGCCGCTGCATCCCAGAGGACTGCCAGCATCCCGCCGACTACGTCCCCGAGGGCCGGCCGCCCTACCTCCTCAGCCCCAGCGAGCCGTGTTCCCTGGAGCATCCCTACTGCCCGGCGCGGAGCCCCGGCGCGCTCAGCGAGTGCCCGGGCGGGCCCCTGAGCGAGCCGCCCTCCGCCAGCGCCAGCAGCACCTTCCCGAGGATGCACCACGCGCAGCAGCCCTACGACTCCTGCGACGAATGCATGGCGACCGCCCACCCCGCCAGCAAGATCAACCGCCTGCCCCCCACGCTGCTGGACCAGTTCGAGAAGCAGCTGCCGCTGCACCACGACGGCTTCCACACGCTGCAGTACCCCCGGGCCGGCGGCGCCGAGCCCCGCAGCGAGAGCCCCAGCCGCATCCGCCACCTCGTCCACTCCGTCCAGAAGCTCTTCGCCAAGTCCCACTCCCTGGAGGCGCCGTCCAAGCGGGACTACAACGGCGCCAAGATGGACGGCCGCGGGGACGGCTACCACCACCATCACCACCACCACCACCATCACCACCACCAGTCCCGCCACGGCAAGCGCAGCAAGAGCAAGGACCGCAAGGTGGACTCCCGGCACCGGTCCAAGATGATGGGCTGGTGGAGCTCCGACGACAACCTGGACAGCGACAGCAGCTACATGGTGTCCGGCCGGCACGCCGTCGACCAGGGCACCCAGTACTGCGTGGACGCTCCCGAAAGTGCCTTCAGAGACTTGACCTTGAAGAGTCTAAAGGGCGGCGGGGAAGGAAAATGCCTGGCCTGTGCCGGCATGTCCATGTCTCTAGACGGCCAGACGCTCAAGAGGAGCGCCTGGCACACCATGACCGTCAGCCAGGCCCGCGAAGCCTACCCCAGCGCCGGCGGCACCGAGAAGACCTTGATGCTTCAGGAAGCAAAGGCCAAAGACCGAGCGTACCAGTACCTGCAGGTGAGGGGCCGGGCACGGCCAGGGGCTGTCCCCCTGGGCACCGCAGCCGGTGATGCTTTGGGGTGAGCCGGGGTTGGGACCCCTCCATCCCAGCAGCTCGGGATGCTGTGGGGATGCTCCTGCCCTGCTCCATGTCCCCGTTACCTGCACCCTGAGCCTCGGGGTCTCACGCCGGTCCCCACTTTCCCCATCTGCCACCTTCACCCTTGTGCCTGCTGGATTTGGGGTTCGACCGGCTCTGTGGGCTCAGGGCTGCTGGCAGCTCCACGCCCGCTCCCTCCTCACGGCTTTTATCCCGCTCGCGCCTGGCTGGGTGCCACCGCCAGCCTCGTCACCGGGCTCCCTTCTAGGTCACCCCCCTTCCAATTAAAAACTAATTAACTCTACTCTCCCTTTCCCCGGGGAAGGAGACGGGGAGCGGCAATGCCGTGCTGGCCGGGGGCGGGGGTGGCCGGGGCCCCTCTCTGCTGGCAACGGGGGGATCAGGGCAGGGTGCTGCTCCCGCCGCCCTCCCCGTGGGACCCGGGGGACACCGTTCCCTTGGCGCAGCCCGGTAAGGACCCCGTGGTGCCGGCGTCAGCAGCGCGTGGTGGGTCCGTCGGCTGCTACGTCAGCCGGGCGGCCGCGCTGGCATGGGTGGGATTTGGCCCAGCCGCGCCTGCCGGGGCGGCTGCGAGGTGGGAGCGGCGGCGCTGCCCCACGCTTTGGGAATGGCCCCGCTCGGGGCAATGGGAAGCTGTAGCGGTTGGGAGGGATCAGCTCTCCTGGATTTTGGGGCTCTCCCGGAGGGTCAGAGCCTTCAGGGTCTGTCTCTGCAGCTCTGGGGTGCTGCGGGGAGGGCAGGGGAGCTGCGCCGGCCTGGAGCTGTGCGCGCACGCTGTGCTTGGGCCGTGGATTCACGCTGGGCTTGGGCTGGCACGCGCCATGTGCCACATAGGGCTGGACTCGGCGTCCCGGCAGCGGGACCTCGGCCACCGCATCTCCTCACGGTTGTCTCTTGCTGCAGGTGCCGCAGGACGAGTGGGGTGGGTACCCAGCGGTGGGCAAGGACGGGGAGATCCCCTGCCGGCGGATGCGCAGCGGCAGCTACATCAAGGCCATGGGCGATGAGGACAGCGCCGACTCGGATGCCAGCGCCAAAATATTGCCCAGGGCAGCCACGCGGCGAGACAGCTACCGCCGCTCCTCCAGCGCCGACCAGGCCAGGACCAAGTAAGGGCTGTCGCCTCCCGGCCCCGTCACAGCACCCCGGCCACGGGCTGGAGCTCCTCGGGAGGACACGCGGCATCGCCCCCGCTCCCGGCCGCGCTCCTCAGTGCGGCGGCGCTGAGCCCCGTCCCTGCGCTCTAGGTGCCCTTGGTGGGCACTGGGGGGGATGAGGCTGTGCCGGGCTTCGGGGTGGGACCTGCTGCTGCTGCCACATGCAGAGCTTGGGGAGGAGAGGCGCGGTCAGAAAGGGGTGACTGGGATGTGCCCCAGTCTGGCGGGTGACAGGTTGGCTTCTCATCGCTGGCCTGGAGCGGGCACATACCCCTCCAGCAGCCCCGCGTTGCTGGCAGATGGCTCCGTACCCCCCTGAACGGTGTTTTGGGGCAGTTAGGAGCGGGGGCAGCGCCGGCGGCCGTCGGGAGCCTCGCTGCGGCTGCGCTTCCGAATGCTCTGCTCGGCTGTGTTGCTGTTGGTGCGATCCCTTCTATTCCCACTGTCTCTCATTAGGTTTGCAAGTAGGCACTATTCTGATTCATATGTCTGTAACTGTCCCAGCTGCTGCACGCCGCCGCGAATGCTCCCGCGGGGACAGAGCTACGGGCGCTCCTTCACCACCGGCCAGGTAGGGTCCCACGTCGCGGGCACCACGGGGCAGGTCGGGGCAGGGGGGTCACTGGATGTTGCTCCGAGCACCTCCTGCCCCGCTCAGCCCCGGCTCGCTGCCCCCAGCCTCACCCGCCGCTCTCCCCAGATCAACGACGAGCTCAACCACCAATTCGAGGCCGTCTGCGAGTCGGTTTTCGGCGAGGTGGAGTCGCAGGCCGTGGAGGCTCTGGACCTGCCCGGCTGCTTCCGCATGCGGAGCCACAGCTACCTGCGGGCCATCCAGGCCGGCTGCTCGCAGGACGACGAATGCCTCTCGCTCTTCTCCATGTCGGCCCCGGCCGGGCCGCCCATCACCAGCAGCATCCTGAAGCCCAGCACTTGTGAGTCCTGGGGGGTCGGCGGGGGCTTGGCTGCGCGAGGGACCCCCACATCTCCCTGCCTGCTCACCTGGGCTCTGCCAAGAGCTGCTGCTGCCCCCGGCCCTGGGCATGAGCATCTTGCTCGGGACACCAGCATCCCACTCGCAGCTCAGCCCTGGCTCGGGCCGTGAGCATCCCACTCGTGGCTCAGTCCCAGTCAGGGGCTGCTTTGTGCCCCCAGCACCCACCTGCCATTCCCTCCTTCCCTCCACCTCTGTCCCTGTCTCTGCCCCTTGCTGGGCGATGGCCAGCGTGGGTCTGGGGTGGTTTCCCATCCTTTCCTGGGGATAAATTGGGCAAAGAACCTCCCTGAGCCCCAGCCCGGATCTCAGCCAGCTGAGGTGCAAACCCTGCGGGGCCGTGAGCCCCGTGCTGTGGGAGGAGGTGGGCGCTGCTGCACCCCCAGGGCCCCTGTTCGCGTCGGGAAATGAGCCAGTGTCTGTGTTTTCACATGCCTTTTCATCCTGCGCCTCTCCCACAACAGCCTTCAGTTACAGAAAAGCTCCACCTCCCATCCCTCCAGGAACCAAAGCCAAACCCCTCATCTCCGTCACGGCGCAGAGCAGCACCGAGTCCACCCACGAGAGCTACCTGCCCGGCGAGGTGTCCCGCGGCCCGGCCTGGTCCAAAGACGCCGCGGCTCGCTGCAACTCGGCCGAGAGCCTGGCGAGCTCCAAGGTGTCGGCCGTGGCTCTCGACCTGCCCCCGGTCCAGCCCCGCGCCGCTCCCAAACCCTCCACGCTCATCATCAAGGCCATTCCCGGCCGGGAGGAGCTGAGGAGCTTGGCACGGCAGCGCAAGTGGCGACCCTCCATCGGCGTCCAGGTGGGCTTTGCCATCCCTGGTGGCTCCAAGCTGGCGCTGAGCCCGCCCGAGCGGCGTGGGCGATGCTGAGCCACCCTCCAGCGCTCTCCCTCTGCCCCTTGGCAGGTTGAGGCCATCTCCGACTCGGACACAGAGAGCCGGAGCCAGCGGGAGTTCCACTCCATCGGGGTGCAGGTGGAGGAGGACAAAAGGTACTGCGTGGGCGGGCTGGGCTGAGACCTGCCACACTCGCTGCACCGGGGGATTGCTCAGCGTCCCGGGCCGGCTGCCCTGCCCTGGGGCAGGCTCTGGCCTCCCCTTTGCCCTCACACCCCGCTCGCTGCTGCCAACCTGGGGAAGGGGCTGCCTGGGGCAGGGGCTCCCCTGCTCCCACCCTGGCCGTGAGTCTCCTGTGCTGGGCTTTGAGCCCGGCCCGGCTGCAGATGGAAGCGTTGGGCTTTCCTGCAGCCAGACGTGACGTTGTGGCTGGGGCGGGAGTGCCGTGTGCCGGGACCTGCACCGCCCGCGGGAAGGGAGCTCCGGCAGCGTGCCCACGCAAGCCCGGTGCATGCTCCTCTCCACTGCTGCTCCTCTCCATCCTTGGTCCGGCGCCGGTAGCCATGGAAACGGGCTGAGAGCAGAGGAGATGAGGGACAGGAGGGTTGTGGCTGCTCAGGGCTGTCCCCAGGGCCCTGAACGCTCCCGAATCCGGGCCGGCATCCCCAGCCCCATCCTTCCCGTGGGCATCCCTCCCCCTGCCCGCGCCCACCGCCGTGCCCAGTGGGGGAACAGGACGGCGGGGATGTCCTCGCTGGCCGCGAAGGGCCCCACACGCTCTGGCTCTCCGCAGGCGAGCGCGCTTCAAGCGCTCCAACAGCGTGACGGCGGGTGTGCAGGCAGACCTGGAGCTGGAGGGATTCACCGGCTTGGCCGTGGCCACCGAGGACAAAGCCCTGCAGTTCGGGCGGCCCTTCCAGCGGCACTCCTCGGAGCCGGAGTCGGGCCGGCAGTACGCGGTGTACAAGACGGTGCACACGCAGGGGCAGTGGGCGTACCGGGAGGATTACCAGCTGCAGTACGACACGGTGGAGGTGCCCCGGCGGGATGCCTGGATGGAGCGGGGCTCCCGCAGCCTCCCCGACTCCGGCCGAGCCTCCCCCTGCCACCGCGACGGGGAATGGTTCATCAAACTGCTGCAGGCGGAGGTGGAGAAGATGGAGGGCTGGTGCCAGCAGATGGAGAGGGAGGCCGAGGACTATGACCTGCCGGAGGAGAGTGAGTCACGGGGGTCTGCTGGGTGGCGAGGGACTGGGACCGGGCTGGGCACAGCCATGGTGCTGCCCACCGTGGAGCTGCTCCCTTGCCAAGGTTAAAAAGGTTGAGTGGGAGCAATGAACACCATGAAACACTCCGGGACTCGTGGGGTCTGGAGGAGGGAGGTGATGCCACGTGGGCTGGAGGGGGGTCCAAGCTACCTGGGCTGTCCCGCTGCCCCCGACGGGGAGAAGCTCCTTGTGCCATGGGAGCGCTGACTGTCTGCTCTGCCCCTGCCAGTCCTGGAGAAGATCCGCAGCGCCGTGGGCAGTGCCCAGCTCCTCATGTCGCAGAAGGTGCAGCAGTTCTACCGCCTCTGCCAGCAGAACATGGTGAGTGCTGCGTAGTGCCGGGGGGTCAGCCACGGTGGGTGGGGGTCTCACACCCTTAGCTGGTGGAAAAGGGACTCTCACTGGCCAGAGAACCCCAGCAGTGCGGGGTGGGATGGTCGTGTGGCCACCGGAGCTGATGTCCCATCGGCGGACCACGGATGACACTGTCCCTCTGTCCCCACAGGATCCCAACGCATTCCCCGTGCCCACCTTCCAAGACCTGGCCGGCTTCTGGGACCTCCTGCAGCTCTCCATTGAGGACGTCAGCATGAAGTTTGCGGAGCTCCAGCAGCTCAAGGCCAACGGGTGGAAGATTGTGGAGCCCAAGGTAAGGGGCTGGCACGGGCACTTGTCCCTTGTCACCTCTCTCTCCTCCTTCCCAAGCACATCTGCACCCAAACCACTGCCAGGCTGTCGCCAGCAGCTGCTTTTAGAAATGCCCTGAAGCTCTCGCTGTCTGTGGGAGGGAACATCTCCCTGCTGGGGAAAGGCTGAGGGAGCTGGGGCTCTGCAGCTGGGAGAGAAGGAGACTGAGGGGGGACCTCAGTCATGGTTAGAAATACGGAAAGGGCGAGTGTCAGGAGGATGGAGCCAGACTCTGCTCGATGGCACCAGGGACAGGACAAGGGGTAACGGGTGTGAGCTGGAACACAGGAGGTGCCACTGGAATCTGAGGAGGAACTTGTTTGCAGTGAGGGTGCCAGAGCCTGGCCCAGGCTGCCCAGGGGGGTTGTGGAGTCTCCTTCTCTGGAGACGTTTCAAAGCCGCCTGGACGAGTTCCTGTGGGACTTGGTCTGGGTGATCCTGCTGCGGCAATGGGGGGATTGGACTGGAGGAGCTTTCGAGGTCCCTTCCAATCCCTGGCATTCTGTGATCCTGTGAATCTGCAGGAGGAGAAGAAGGTGCCTCCCCCGATACCAAAGAAGCCGCCGCGCTCCAAGGTGCACCCGGTGAAGGAGCGTTCCCTGGACTCGGTGGACCGGCAGCGGCAGGAGGCCCGCAAGCGGCTCCTGGCAGCCAAGCGAGCTGCCTCCTTCCGCCAGAGCTCGGCCACCGAGAGCGCGGACAGCATCGAGATCTACATCCCCGAGGCGCAGACCCGGCTGTGACCGCAGCCTCCGCTTTTCTACCCGGACTGGACGGCGCGGCCGTAGCTCACTGTGATGGGGGGCCGCGGGGGACACCCTGGGGCACCTCTTGGCCCCTTTCACAGCTTCTCTCTTTTCTATCTTAGACCTTTCATGGATCCGGCAGCGGGCGAACGCAAGCCTGGGTCTGCCCCGTCCTGTTGCCCCCCAGCCCGCATGCCCCTGCCAGCCTCTCCCAGGGTCCGGGGCTCCCCCTCCCTCTGCCCTCCTTGGGGCCGTGTCCCCGCTCTCTGTCCCCTTCCGCACCCCCCTGAGCCTGCGTCCCAACCCAAAGAGAGGTGACCCTCAGCTCCCAGCGCCGCGGGGCTGGAGGGGAGGGGGCTGCAGGCAGGCCCCCCACCTCTCTGTACTCAGTGCAATCCCCCAGCGTGGCAGGGACCAGCCCCCCCAGCTCAGCCAGAGCCCCCCAGCCCCGCTCCCGGCCCTGCCAGCACCAAGCTCTGGGATGTGGTGGGGACAAGGGGGTGCCCCGCGCTGCCCCCGCCTGCCCCCGGCTCAGGTGCCACGGGGGACCCAGGTTCCTCCTCCTCTCGACGTCTATAAATATAACCTAGAGGAATAAACCAGAGAGCACTCGTGAGCAGCGCTGTGTTCCGGCTGGCGGGACGGAGCAGAGCAGCAGAACCCCCCCGGGCCCGGCGAGCCGCCCCGCTTCCCTCGCACGGAGCATCGCCATGCGCTTCTCCCCTTCCCGCTCAGCCCATCCGTCCATCCCTCCATCCGTCCGTCCTCCCCTCCCAGGAGCCTGGGAGCTCCTCTGCAGCCTGGCCCTGAGCAGGGATGGGGGGATACGGTCCCCCCAGTGCCTCGCTGCTGGTGGGAGCCTCTTCCCCAGTGTGTGAGTGAGGTGGCAGCGCTGGGGAGACCTTCCTGCAGAGGGGACAGGGCCAGCGGCTGCCCCTTGAGATCACCCCGGGGGTCACCCACCCCTTCTCCCTGCTCCCAAGCGGGGATGGGACACCCCGGGATGCTGTGCACAGAGCGGGGAGCAGGGGGGATGGTCCCCAAGGCCCCCTCCAGGTGTGGCTGCACCTACCCTGTCCCCATCCCTGCTCCCTCGCCAAGCATCTTGTCCCCCCAGTGTCCCTTTTGGTGGCAGGAGCGGGGAGGGACCCCATCGCTGCCGCCCACCTCGCCATGCCAGCAGCCCCACGCAGCATCACCAGCCACCCCTCCGGGCAGGGCCGGTGGGTGCCAGGGAGCTCCCGAAATCCGGGGCCGAACCTCGTCCAGGGCCCCCGGGCAGGGCAGTGGGACAGTTTGTGCCCCTCACATTTTGGGGGGGCCAGGGCCGAGCAGGAGGACACCTCACCGGGGGTCCCTGGCTCCTGGCGGGGCTCTGTCGGTGCTAAACACCTCCGGGACGGCAGCGCCCGCTCAGCCCCCCAGAGCTCTCTCCCACCCTGCTCCCCCCTGCACCCCAGATTTAGGGATGTGCCTGGGAAGGGTCCCCCCCGGCCCCCGCCCCGGCCAGCGCCGTGCAGTGACCGTGAACACGTGGCTCCCTTTTTATTGTTAACGAACCGCCGCAATTAATAAAGATGACTTTGGTTACTCCGGGCCAGCGGCCACCTCCCCGCGGGGACGCGGCCGGCGCCGGGCTCGCCTTTCCCCGGGCTACTGTCCCTTGGTGTCCGTGGGGTGGGAGAGGGGTTCTGGCTGGGGCAGGAGCAGATCTCCGTGTGGGGTGGCTGAGGGGTGTCTGCAGGTGCCCCCTGTGGGTATCTCCACATGGATCTTTCCCCATGGATCTCCTCATGGTGGGTCTCCTCCCCTTGGGTCTCCCTGGGGGTCCTTGTGTGGATCTTCCCCTGTTTCTCTCCCCGTAGGTCTCTCCCCAGTGTTTTAGGGGTGAAAACGCAAAGTTTTCGGGGTGAACTTTGCAGAGTTGGGTTGACGGACTCGATGATCCCAAGGGGCTTTTCCAACCTCAAAGATTCTAAGCCTCCTTGAGGAGGTCTCTGCCTTCGAGTCTCCCCTGGGGGGGTCTCTAGGAGGCTTCTCCCCGCTTCCTGGGCCTCCCCAGGGGTCTCTTCCTGTGGATCTTTCCCTGTGGATCTCCTCGTGGATCTCCTCGTGGTTCCCCCTATGGGGCCTCCCTGGGGGTGTCTCCCCATGGATCTCCCTGTGGATCTTTCCCTGGGAGTCTCCCTGGGGGTCCCTGCATGGATCTCCCCGTGTTTCTCTCCCCGTAGGTGTCTCCCCGTGAATCTTTCCCTGTGGATTTCCCCATGGATCCCTGTGTGGATCCCCCCGTGTTTCTCTGTCCGTGGATCTCCCCGTGGGTCTGTCCCCATGGATCTCCCTGTGGATCCCTGTATGGGTCCCCCCGTGTTTCTCTATCTGTGGGTCTCCCTGTGGGTCTTTCCCTGTGATTTCCCAGTGGATCCCCTCATGGACTCCCCCCGTGGATCCTTGTGTGTATCCCTGTGTGTATCTCCCAGTGGATCCCTGTGGCTCCCCCCATGTTTCTCCCCGTGGATCCCTGTGGCTCCCTCCATGTTTCTCCCCCCGGGGGTCTCTCCCTGTGCCCCCCCTCAGCCGCTCCTCCAGCGCTGCAGTTCCCTCCTTGCCCGCCAGGGGGCAGCGCCTCCCG
>WEIS01029063.1:0-18505 GCA_013389965.1 Todus mexicanus
AGAGATCCTTTTTGCCACGCAGCCTCCTGAGACAGATTAAGTTGTGTGTGTGTTGTATAAGACAGTAAGAGAGGTTTAAAGCTTTTGCTAGATCATCTTTTGCTCCATGGTGCCCTGACTGAGATGATGCAAGTTTTACACTACCCTTGCTGGTTTGGGAGCCTGATCATGTGCTGTGGCAGCCACAGAGGCACCCTCTGCCTTGGAACATGTTTCTGCTTCTGACCAATCACACAACGACAGGGTATTTTAGGCTGAGATGCAGAGTCCATCATTTTAAGCTGATATCTGGATAGGCGCAGGGGACTTGACTCAATCTGAATAATATGGTACTAAAAATTAGCAGGAATTCACTGAAATCAACTGTTCATTTCCCCCCGCACTTCTGACATACATAGCAATTCAGTATGTTAAAGTTTTTCTTTTGCACCATCCTGGTTAAGATAAATGCGTCTCTCAGGGTTTTGTTGCAACTTCCCCACCAACCCCACAAATGAAAGAAACCTCAAATAAAACAACAAAGGGCCAAACCTCTAACGTAGCTTCAGTCAGCTCTTCCTTTATTCAGTGATGCGCGTGTCTGGCCCGATTTAATTTATAATGATGTTTTTGCTCATTTACAGTTATCCATAACAAAAACAACGTAAGAATCATGAATATGTTAGCAGAGACAAATCATCAAGTCCCATTCTAGACTTAGGAGGAAAAACACTTTGTACAAACCTGGAACAAAAAGAGTATTGGATGGACACGACAGGAAGCAGCTCTCTATGCCTCCTGTTTTACTACACACTAGCTGAGCCTTGGGAGCTGGTTTGGCATTCGGCAGACATTTGACCATCTCTGAGGAGAGGAAAAAAAGAGAAATGAGAAAAAAAAATCAGGCACTGCTCAACCCAGAATCTTGTGCATTCACTCGCAACAGGGGTGAGGAAAGGTAAAAGTGGCAACAAAGCAAAATCACAGGCCCAGGCATTTCTGAAATAAGCACATATTAGGGAGAAAGTATCTCCATCTGGATTTTGAACTTGGACTTGAAAAAGAAACTCCTTCACAATTTTAGATCTATGCTCTAGATCAGTCTTTCCTTCCTATTCTCTATCGTAGGACTGTTCAGGTCCAGATGTGCACTCTGGAAGGCAGGTGTCTCTCCATGAGCACCATTGTGTGCACATCTTGATCTCAAAAGCAACAGGAAATACTAATGATCTGAGATGTCTCTCCCAACTTTGAGAGGCACAGCTCTCTGCTTTAACAGCCCAACCACCACACTATACAAAGGAGTCACTCTCACAAAGGTCTGTTTGTTTACTTAGAGGACTGCTAAAATGGTTATTTTCCACTTCTCACTCTAACTCTCACAGACTTTAGTTTTAGCTCCATGCTCTAGCTTCGGGAAGTAGAAAATACCCCAGACAGACAGAGGTGAGGCAGGACATGCTGGGATGGAGACAGATAGTCCCAGTGGTCCTCTCAGCTGCTGCTGAAATGCCCCAAGCAATGCTAGAAGGGACATTGTGACACACAGACATCAGCCACGTCTCATCAGTGCTCACTGCACAAGCCACACTGCAGCTCGTGTGATGGAAATACCCAGCTTCTCCTCTTGGCTTCCCAGCAGAATGCAGACAGAATATCCTGCAGGTCTCATAAGTGGGTCTTCATATTTTGGTAAGGGACTGTTAGTGTTTTAGCTGAAACTACATTAAATTGTTATTAATTATTGAACTAGCCTCTGCACTTCACCCTGAGATGATGGTATGCCACTGATAATTATAATCCTGCTTTTTAATTTTTTTTAATTTGACATATTTTGGGACTGAAGTGTTACTTAAATACATTTTTCTCCACACAAATGATGAGTTTCACTCCCGGCCACAGCCAGCAGCCTGCACTGAGGCAGCCCCACTGCTTCCCTATTTTTCCCCTGCCCAGAGATTTAACCTCTGCACTGACTGCTGGCCAAGTGCAGCTGGGCACCTCTTCAAGCAGGTATTTCACACTGCATTAGCTGCTTACATCTCAGCCACGTGCCTGTAGGGCAGTTCTTGCTTCAGCCCCGTAAAAAATGCCTGTACATATATTTTTTCTCCAACTGTTCCTTGCTACTTCTTCCAAACACATCTTACAAGGTGAACTTGGCTGCCTCTTGTTTTGCTCCTGGCTGACTGTGCTACTGAAAAGGTCATTTTTCCTACTTCTCAGCTCACCACTGAACCACATCAAGGTGGGAAGAGATCAGAGCTGCAGCAGCCAGACTGGTTTCAGTCTGCCAGGGTTTGTGAAGAGCCCAGTAAAGCTCTGATGACGAAACATCAAGTGTGGTAGCTGGAATGAGCTTTGCCTGACTTGGCTTGAGTACAGAGGAAGGGTCCCAGCAGCCACCAGCTGGTTCATGTTCCTGGCCTGACTGCTAGTTAAATATAAATATATACAAGCACCTTAAACGTGCCTGATGTTCAAATCTCAAATACGGGAATAATCATCCTCAACTTACCTTACCTCCCTCCTAAGGCCTTTTGTGTTGCTCTGGTGATGTTTTTAAAGAAATTATTTCTTTGGACTGAGGAGACAATACAAGCGCAAAGTGTCATTGCTGAGCAAAAGAGGATTTTGTTACTGCAGCTGTCTCCAAATCATGTGGTACTCAGGACCACCAAATATCATTCTTCTCCATTTTATTATGCTTTTGTAACAATGTATAACATGATTTCCTCTAAACAGTGTTGGTAATAAAGGCAGGCGATAAGCAGAGAGATTACACTCATTTAAAGCCTCATTAAATTTATCAAATAAACCACTGTAAAACAATAGAGAAGGGTGCTTTGTTCCTCATCTTCCAACTGAGTATTACAAATAATGAAGAGAAATTTACAACTAGGAAAATATTTTCAATACGGCCTCTTACCATGGGAACAGCATTTTTAGTAGGTTGAGAGGGAATACAGCAGAAAACTTCTGTGGCTTAACTATGTACCAGACCTCAAAAAAATTCAGTCCCTGCTATGAATTTACAAACTCCTTTCCAGAGGACTAAGTGGTACATTGCAAGGGAGACTTAGTGAATAACTAGAAAGCCAAAGTACACCACTTCTTATTCCTACAGTACTTAGTTCTCTATATAGCAGGGAAGGCAATATACATAAAGGTAAGCAGGAAAAATGAAGAACTTAGTTGTGGTTAGGAAGAAAGTCACTGGCAAATGCTGAAACCCAGCTTGAGATACTCACTCGCCACCCTGCATTGGTTCTGAAGTGCTTGCCATACTGCTATATCTGTTTAAGTGAAAAAATTCCACAATTGCATGATCATGCAGGAGGCCAGTGTGGTGCTCTCTACTCCAGACTATAGTTCTTTCCCTCAATATGTGCAGAGATTTTCTTAAGTTTGGTACCCACCTTTCTAATTTTGTCTTGCTTCCAGCTAGGTATTAGGCATCACCCCCAAATGTATTTATGATAAGTTATTCGTGGTTAAAAACCAACCAAACAAAACCCCAACAAGCTAAATTTGCCTATGAAAGACCTATAAGGCATGCCCTTGCCATTAAAAATGTGAAAATGGAATTAAAATCTCACAGAAAATACTTTTAATGGCCGTAGCCATTGCCAAGATTTGCTGTGCTTCAAATAACAACTCAGAAAAAACAGTCGTTCACATAAAGGATTTTTCTGCAGAAATTCAGATCTGCCACAAAGTAAGTGGCACTGAAAGCAAGTGGTGTAATTTCAGTGGTCTCAGGATTTGCGCTTATTCCAATTAATACTTTTAACATGAGTAGTGTCAGTAGTTTATATTAAGCAGGATACCTTTGGAGACAACTTGAAAAAGTGGGGTATGGTACTGTAGATATCAACCTGAATATCATGTCCTACTTGTAAATAGTTGAATATTTTGAATATTCTAATTTAGTCTTAGATGGAAATAAAGTTATAGCTGGGGTCATAGAGATGGACAAAGGACAAATAAAGGACCTTATAAAATAAGTGAAATAAGTAAAAAAAAAGTATAAAATATGTAAAATATTAAGATGACCATGTAGAATTGTGTGAACAGACATGTAATTTTTAAAAAAAAACTTAACCCAGATAAGATCCAACATACTGCCCATTCTCTAATCCATCTGCAGTTGTATCCTAGCCCATTGCTCCCACAGGATCAGGTGTTATCTGAGTTTATAAAATGAATTTGGGGATCTACATTGCAATAATGCAATATCCCTCAGACAAAACCACAGGCTTTTCCACTCTCCTGGAGGGAGGAACCACACTTACCAACACAGTCCTTTTTATTCCAGTGCAGTTTCTTTCCAGGTGGACAAACACACTCATAGCTCCCCATTGTATTAAGACACCCATAGTCACAGCTGCCATTACTGATGCTGCATTCATCAATATCTGAAATATAATTAAAGTCGACAAGTTTATTAACTATATGTACACATGTATAGTGTGCATTAAGATATTATGTGCACAGGGATGTCTGTTTCTTCTATATCTTTTATATTTAAGTCTATATAAGCATGAATAAATGCAGATAATACTGACATTGAACAATGTTAGTGCATATTGCATGTATTTAGACACTTCTATAGCTCCTACTGTTTCAAGAATTTATGTATATGATACAATTTACTTGCCAGGATTAGTTACACTGAAATTCTCAGAAGTACTCACAAGATATGAAACACGCTTGATAGTCTCTGCAGCATCTGGACAATAAAGTATATTGCATTATAGGGAAAAATGTCAAAGGCATAAACATCTGTGAGATTAGATCACTTTTGCATAACAGGGAGATAAATTCTCCACAGTGATTCACAGAGTTTGCTTTTAGAAATGATTCAGATGAAGGAGGAAATGATATATTTGATAGGAACCTAGCAGCTGAAGTGTGTTTTATTTTGTCTTCTACTCTTCAAATAAAAATGAAAGGTAAAAGCTTGGAAGAAAGTGAAGCAATTACCAGATATGTTATCACTCATATGCCACATAAAATCTTTCAACTTTTGATACATTAGAAAAGTATTTGGTCGATATGAGTTATAACCTTTTGGGTCTATGCAATCAGCATCTATGTACTCGTGCCAACATGGCTGATCTGTCACCTCCTCTCCTCCCACCACCAGGAACAGGAGCTGTGCTCTGGATCATGCTCAGGCACACTTGGGACACTAGACAGCACAGCCCAAAATTGTCGTATGGCATCAGTGAACCATCATTTACACACTGCTGCTCCAAACTCTTTAATTTACTGTTACAGCTGTAGCGTAAAAGCCCTTGCTAAGAACCACAGCCCCGTTATTTTAGGTACTGCACTAATCTCAACAAGTGGTTTCTGCCCTTTGGACGCAGGTACCCATCTGCTTGCTACAACAGCAGCATTACTGTTAACAGACTTCCATGAGGCACACAGTTTGTGCCATTTGAGATATGTTCAGACGAGCTAGAATGACACTGAATCAACACCAGAGATACTGAATTGCTAATACACTGGCTTAATTATAGGCCTCAAAATGTAACTGTAGATGGAAAATCGTCACTTAATGTGTTTTTAAAGGATGTCTGGCCATAAATGCTCACAGGCTGTGCCTAACTGGCTTTCCAAACCACGCCTGAGCTCAGGCTTGAACTCTAATTGCCGTGTGCTTGGCAATGTGTGAACGCATATAGTTTGCAGGAATAGTCTAAGTTCAAGCCAGTTCTCCCAAGGCACCGGTTTTGGAGCCCAGTGATCCCATCTGAAGCAAGAGGGTGAGGTATAGGCAGGAGGTGGGGTTGATGAGGGATTGGGCTCTAGTAAACACTTAGGCCCTGCACTAGTTAACAAATGCATGTCCATACATATTAGCCAAGTTTTCCTCTAGCATCTTGGGGCACTTGATGGGAACATGGGAGTATTTACCTGGGCAGCTGCTGGAATCCAGAACACCTTTCTATTTCTGATGCAAGATTTTAGGCTGTGTGGTTAAGAAAAAAATCTAGAAAACATGGAGTACATGGATAAAAGAAACTGAGAAGGAGATTCTAACAGGACAGGCATGTTTCTAGATATTGTGATTTTGGGGTCAGAGTCAGGATTTCTTGAGGTCCTGGATTGGTAGTTCAAAAAACTGAAAAGGGAAATAATCTCAGAAAAAACTTTCTGGGAAATTTTGTACATAATTGTCAGGCTTATGCTGAGTAGGATGTACTTGTGAACCCATACTTTGGAACACATGTTTAGTCCACAATGCTCCTGCCACTGAGCTCTGGCTGAACTGCTCAAACCCCAGCTCTCGCTGTCAAGCACTTCAACCCAGAACCAAGTCCTTGAAGAAGCAGCCAAATTCCCAAAGGCATTGAACAGTCCTGCATATTCTACAGACTTCCATAAGGTCACTTAAGGAGCCAATATAGACTGCAAGTAGGGCTCTACATAAACAGGTGGTGTAAGTGCTTGCACTGTCCTTCTAAAAGACTCCGTTATGACACAGAGCTTCTATTACAAGTGATGCTGTGAAAAGGATCTCAGAGAGAGCAGCAAGGGTTGCCCTTCAGCATGGAAGGCCCAGAACACAAACATTGCCACATGATTTATTAATTACTAGTAGAGGGGAAGCAAGATGGAGAGAAAGCTTACTAAGAGGCAAGCTTGCACCAAATGTTTTTGAAGGTTCTCGTTTCTCTCTGGTTTTGACTTCTCATATGGATGGCAGCCAGGGTAAGTTATTTGTTCCACTGCAGACAGGGGCCAGGAGCTGACTAAATCTAATGATAGGCCTGATCAGTAAAGCTCAGGGCCTGGAGATCAGGATCTGGATTTAGAGCTGTGATTTTGGATATACTCATTACAGAAAAAACCAGGAGGCTTGGATCCAGTTATGTTTTTGCCTGAAGTTCAGCACTGAGTATTTGCAGTTAGAGTTTTGGTCCTACTTCAATCTTATTTAAAAGACTGAAGTCGAACTGAGGCTTAAGATTATTTAAAGACTGAGACTGAATCCCAGACTTTGAGGCTTTCCCTAAATTAATATGTACATTAAGTCATTAGGAGTTAACAGTGGAACTGAAGATCAGTCTCTCTGCACCCCAGGTAGCATAAGTCCCCCAAACCTTCAGACTCTGATTTTGCTTTCAGAACTTCTCTCAAGTGGAGTTTTTTCCCAAATTCTTTCCTTAGATGGACTCCTCTTTCTCTTCCTGCCTGCCTCTACAATACAGTGAATTCATTTGTTATTTATCCTACTCTGTACAAGAGATACCAGCATACACTACCTACACATTTCTGCAGGCAGAGGTATCATTAGCAGTGTGTCTCACAGCACTCGGACAGAACTGAGGGGCCATCATCTGTTTCTGCTATATCAGTTTGCACGACACAAACCGAACCACATGGGAATGGAAATAACATGAGCGTTTAACTGTTATCTTTTTGGCTCAGTCTGTAGCACGATTTATTTAGGAATAGATAGAGGATAACTCTTGCATATAGTATGTACCACAATGCCTGCTTCAGACATTAAGAGCCATTAGGGCCCAACACTGTACTCAGCAATTCCTCTAGCATGCTTTCCCTGGGCTAAATCTGACTCAGGTCAAAACCTGGCCTGAATATATGGCTTCTGTGGATTTAAAGTCAGGGCGTTTTTATAGTATTACTGTTTTTTTATAGCTTTACTTAGTTTGTATTTTGAATTATTTAACAATTAAATAATTAACTATTAACCACCTTTTGACTAAACAAAACCATTTAGTTCTACATTTAATAACAGCACAGAGAGTTTCTTTTGTGTCAGTATTTTCTAACAAGCAATTTAGATTCAGGGCTTTCAGTGGGTTTTTAAAATTATTTTATATTTTTTTATAATTTTATCTTTTCACTTCTTTTTGTGTAATGCTGACCTGATGAGTTAAAAGCATAATCTGGACTTAACATACTTAAATCCTTCAAAAAAATCCCTTTGTTCTCTTTTGGCTAGGGATCTGAACACAATCAAAACCTGCCCCACTGTCTAAACATTCAGGCAGTGGACCACAGTGATACCTGGGGGTGTTAGCCAGGGTGGTGGCAGGCAGTCTTGCACTGATACCCCTGCAAACAATGGACTTAAATTGAGTGGTCTGAAACTCTCCTGTCTTGATCAAGTAGAAGCTGAACATCTAATTTAGTCATTGTGATAATACTGCCCTACGACAAACTTCAAAAATATCCCTCTCCTGAAAACCCAAAGATTACGGCACCAATTCTTTCCAGTTATACCAAAAAAGGTTGCAAGAGCTGAAGTAGTTCCACAGAAGATGGGAACAAGGTACCCCACAGCCTTTCATTGTGAGTTTCACAGGTGGTTTATGTCACAGTCTGATAAGGGCAAACAGCAATAGAGCCAAAAGTTGTGTATGTTGTAAAACTTACTTCCTCCTCCTTTTCTCTCTGTTGCCCATCATTTGAAGCCTTCCTTCTGTGAGCACAATTGTGACTAACCTGACTCCTCCAGAAATACCAGCTGGTAGTCTGCACTTGTAAACTCTGTAAGGAAGCGTACCCTGTACGGAGCAATGGACCCCAGCCAAGAGGCTGCCCTGTGATGGCTGTAGAAGCATGGCTGCATCCACACGACAGTGGATCCACACGTCACAGCTGCAGGCTTCTCATCCATACTGAGGCTGCTATGGACCATGATCACAAAGATGTGTGGCCATTGTTTTTCATTTATGTTCTTCTGGGAATGTTTTGACGAATCTGAGATGCTGAAATTTTACTCATACCCAGTTCATGCTATTTTAGCTTTATTTTAACTATATTGGTTTACCTTCTTCAGCTCTAAAATCTTCAGCTAGAAACTGTGTGGGTCAGCAGACAGTTCACAAAGCAAACAAGCGAACAGATAAGCAAAACTCAGTTTCCAAACCTCCACAGTGTGTCAGTCCATACAAGGTGTAGCCTTTATAGCAGAGACATTCAAAGCTTCCAGGGTAGTTGATGCAGGTGTGATCACAGGTCCTTTCGAAGGAACACTCATCTATATCTGAATTAATAGAAAAAGCATTAAAAAATTATAATTCAGTTAAACTGAATGGCTAGAATTTCATATTCAGTTGCAACACCTCGTTACTGGTAAACTGGCAGATATCACCTCAGGCAAAATCTGAATAAAACATCAGTCTCGTTCCTCTAGCGCCTTATAAAGAAAGGACTTGCAGGTACATGGAGAAAGGTAAGAAGAGATCATTTAAGAAAAAACATCAAGACTGTATTATGTATGTTCACCATTAGGTGGCAACCTTTAACTTCTGATCATATTTTTCCAGCAGGGCTGTGGGGATATTACGGTTTTTGGGGGTAAGCAGCACAATGAAAAGAAGTTTTTTGTTAAATCAAATAATTCCTTCCTTCACTGACCACTCCTCTGGCATCTTGCCCACCAGGACAGGGAGACTTCTGCTCTGCTTAGGTAAGACTGTACAGACAGCTGCACAGCTACAAGGGCCGTAAGTAAAATAGCGCCTGAGAAGAAAACAGTATCAGGAGTAGATGGGCTGCACGTAAGACAGGAAATCTTAGTCCAAAGTCCACATTCTACCTAATTCAAGAAATAAAGACACTCCTCCCCTCAGAAAATCAGGCACCTCTAATTATCACTGCTTACTAATGCAAACCCCTTATTTACATAGTTTCTTCCATCCAGCAGCCTATGAAGAAAGTAATTAACAGCACTTTGCTTCAAAGACAGTACAAAGGGTTTGCTGAGTAGGGTGGCATAGCAGTTTATTTGACAGGGGTCATTAGTGCTGAAAACCATTACATTAAAGGTAATCTGTACAAAATAACAGCACTTATGAGTGAATTTTATCCTCAGACAACTGGTTTTCCTAGAATCCTCTTCAGTGTTTATTTTTTTCCCATTAAAAGGTGAGAAAAATTAATATAATGACATTATTTGAGTAGTAATTTCAACAAAAAAATCACATTCCTCTAATATTTCTGAGGTATAAATGAATGGAACAGTATTCCTTTAATAGCCTGCACACTTTTCTAGAGTTGCTTATTAAGAACATAGCTGGAGCAGCACCATTACTATATATAACTTAGACTTTCACATTGTACACACTTAGGAAGACGTGGAAAACATGGAAATTCACAAATACTTAAAGGTGTGCTATCCAATTCCTCTAATTAAATATTACTTATATAATTTTGAAGTTTCATGAAATATTCTAGGTCTCATCCTGCTATCATAAGCGCAAATAGTTAACGTCAAGAACAGTAAGATAAAGATTTTGTGTATGTGCACATAAATCCAAAATTCATGTCAGAGTTTATGCACAAATTTAAAATGCTGTAACCAGCTATATTTTGGATGATTTCCAGTTTTATATGTTTCAAAACATTCACACAAAAGAGAATTCACAATGCAGAAAGCAACAGCTCAGGCAAATGCACAACATAAAATGAAATACACATGATGAACAAAAATCTATACTATCTGGTTTTGCGCGTGCATCACAATCATTTCTTGTGATCAAGTAGCAAAAGAAGGACAACTGAGATTTTATCTTTTTTTTTTTTTAACACCTATTTCATTTTAATGCATTTTCCAATGCATTTTAACATATCATTATTTGAGTTCTGAAAGTAATTTCATTCAAGGTTTCCTTCATAGTCTTAGAAACAGGCAGCTTTTAAATACACATAAATGGCAAACTGCTTCAGTTTTCTCTAAATAAATACATAAAGTAAAATCATTTGGGAATGAATGCTAGTTACAGTTTTACAGGATTTTTAATGCATAAGAAGCCAAATCATACATCATGGTTTCATTCATGTGAAAACGTATTTGCTATATGGTATTGCAGGTAATTTACAAAAGCAGTTCATTTTCTGGCCTCCAACTTAACTTGGAAGGTTATTTTTCAAAAATCATTTCCTCCTTCTCAATAGGGGTCTTACCCTGCACTGTTTAGTCCATGGGATTTATGTATTCCTTTCTCACATACCTCTGTGTTGTTACATGTTACGGCTTAGGCCTTTACAGGTTTTTCTTCACATTTAGAAGGATGCCTATTCCTCTTTGCCCGTGGAAACAACAGTCTACCTAATAATATCATAGATGACCAGTCATCTGTTTGCCAAGCAATAGGCACTCAAGATAGACAAATGTGTTTCTATTACACGAAGTATCAGCTACACATAAACTTATATTGCTTACACTAGCTGGCAGAGATGCTTGAAACAAACACTTTTATTATAATACGAAGACCGCTATTAAAAGCTATTTCACTACTTAAACCTCTCATCCCACCTCCTGCTGCTGTTATCATAAATTCAACCTCTGCTGAATTCAGCATCTTGCTCTGGCTGATCAAACACTGCAAGCCCCCACCCAGATTTTTCCTCACTTAACACCAAGCACCTTGGCTCCCTCTCCTCCTTCCTGTGGAGGGTAGGGCCAGGGACTGCCTGAGGGACCAAGCTTTCCACAGCACCCTATCTGTAGAATCACCAGTCCCCTGAGGAATTCAGCACTGGCCATAGAAAAGGGAAAAATATGCACCACATGCTCTTCACTGAAAGAAGCCGGTGGTGTGATACAGGATGCTGCAATCCTCTCACACTTTTAAAAACAAAACAAAACAAAACACGTCTGAAATCTGTGTTCTGGGTGCTGTTATCCCCTAGATCCCAGAAACTTTGAAGTTGGCCCTCACACCTCTGTGGTGCTCCACAATAGTTCTCCATATTTATGCTGAAAGGATGCCCTTATTGCCCACTACCCTCATGATACTGGTATGCCTCACAAGAGACTGAGAAGCAGGGAGTCACACCTGGTTCCACAGCCCTGGGTTTCAAATCCTGCTTACCACACAACTGGGAATGAACATAGGTATCTAAATCTTGTCTCCTCTGTACAACTACACAACCTGGTAGCATTATCTAATGAAGAGAAGCCCAAAAATACAAAAGCAGAGATGTGTCATTTTACAGCTAGAGAACTGAGAACAAATCATTTCTCTTTCAGTTTTGTGGTCAAGCAACCCCCTCCCCAAACACACATACACACCCACACACATGTTTTTGTATTGGTTTGCTCTGAGTTTACCCCCTCCCACAAACCAAGATAAATAACTTTCTGGGTCGGAGGCACTCTTAAAATGATTAAGAGTTATTTAAATTTTTGAACTGTTTTAACATGAAAAATCAAAATGTTTAGTTCTCGAGGAACTGCAGTGGAAAGCTCCAACTTGAGGTTGAAGTTTCTATTCTATTTTTAGTTGAGTTTGGCATGAATTCACAAATAGTCCAAGCTGCCTCAGAACATTTCAGATTTGCTAATGCACTTATTTGACACCAAACACATTCTTTTTACTTTCACTTAGTCAAAAATTGTATCACATTCACCACTGTAATCAGCACATGCAATTGTGTCATTTCAGCATGTTAAGAGATGCCTTCACAATTTAACTGTTTGAAGCTTAGAGGAACTGTGGGCCTAAATTAACCTCTGGTAGTACACGACTAGTTTCCTGCCAGAGGCACTCTTTTTAGGATTACTAATGGTACCATATAAATTCTAAGATGAGAACCTCCCTGCTTCACAGCAGACAACCCAGTGGATGTGCCAAGTTCAGGGGTTGGAGCAGATGACCTCCAGAGGACCCTTCCAACCTCCACCATTGATTCATGTGCATACAGGCAGTCTCAGACCTCTCTAAGGGAACTCCCTTTATAGTGTCCTGTGCTGCTGAGAGCTCTCCTTCCAGCTGCTGTTTCCATGACATCGAGGCATCATCTCAGGCTGAATAAAGTCCAACATCTCTTCTATCAATTCATGTTCTCATCTCTAAAGAGAATGGTTGAACAGTGGAAGCACTTTTATTTTTGCCTAGAAGGGATTAAACTCAAAGAGATTGTTCAATGGTCTAATAAAAGAGCAGGATTTCCCTGTGTTTGAGAGAAGCAATTGTTGCCAACGCTGGTCACGCTTGATAATATTTGTTTGGCTGTTTCTATTATCTCAAGTCAGTATTTGGATTTTATTGTTGATTTCTCAATCATACTTAGCTGTGTATTTTTTTAAGTTCATGCTTTCACACATTAAATGGTCCCATAATAATCTTTATTTTTCTTGAATATAATGTTTGTCACTACTGGAAAGTAAAGTCTTCCATCTGTCTCCAGAACGGAGCTACCACAGATCAAATTTCTTCTAAGTCTCCTCACACAGATATATCTCAAAGGTGACCTGAGTGAGCAGGGAGAAAGCAGCTCATCTTCCATGCTCATTCAAGTCCCAGCCCTTTCCACCGATGCTGCCAGTAGACTCCCAACTACAGTAGCACCAATTGTTCTGGTGGTTTGTGGACACTGACTCATTTGTGGATGTAGAGTGCAGGGCACCCAGAAGCCACCACACAGCAATGTTTTTTGCGAAGTCTCAAACTGAGCTGGATTCCTACCAGCAGCTCTGAAGTGAAAGGCTCCTTTCTGTACTCTGTTTCCAGTCCTCAAATGCAGCCCCCTGTATTCTTAATTGTCACTGCTTTCTTCTCTAGAACAAATTTCAGAGTAATTAATAGAAACCAAGGATCAGGAAATTCAGATGTAATGCAGAACATTACATTGTAATCTTGCATTGCAAGCAAGCAGCTCAACACTAAATGTTCACAGGTAAGGCTGGTAAATAGCACTTAAAGATTTGGAGATGTTTTGAGGACTGCAAACTGATGTGGAAACTTCTGTGACTCCTCGGCAGAAGGTACACATGCAAAATTCACTCACACAGAGGTACACATGTAATTTGGGGGTTGTGGTCGTAAAGCTGAACAATTCAATGCCCAGTTTGCCCAATCTCATATTAAAAACTTAGTGCGAAACTAAGGATTTCCCCCTTTCTCTCTTCCTTAATTTCATTTTGTTTGTTAATATTAATAACAAGTGAAGAAATTGGTTAGAGAAAACTAATGGTCATCACAACAGCTTTTGTCCAAGACATACATTCAGGAACTAGGTTAATTTATGAAGCTGGGAGCCTCTTTCCAAAGCACAGGCCACATATGATACTTGAATGAGTTTGATCTTGCTGCTTGGAGTATTTTTCATTTGGTCTGAAAATAAAGATGGCAAGGGGAGATCACTGTTATTTGACAGTGCTATTTGTGTTACAGAGAACAAGCCAGGAGGGGCCCAAAGACAATCAATACAAGCTATAAGAGGGATTTGGGTCAGAGTGCAAGAATAATGATTCTGGACTCTGTAAGCAAAGAACCCATCTTATATTTGATTAGTCTGTGTTTAGTGGGGCAAGGCATGAAGTATACATTGGATCACTGCAGATATGCAAAATACATACATTAAATATATGACCCAAACAGAAATAGAACAGAAAATATATTCTTTTTGTCTAGAAATGGAAAGATAAATAGAAATTAAAATAGAAATAAAAGGAAATATATATCTCCACTACCCATTGCTTCATCAGCAGAAGCAACTCATGACACCCTCACTTCCGTTAAAAATGGTCACAATACTAACAGTAATACTTACAGGTGATATCACAGTCATAACTCCATACACTCTCAATCCTTCCAGTTAGCTTAAGTATACCTCCATTACGGCAGCAAAGATTTATGTGTCTCATAACTGCTGCCTAGGCTGTTGTGAAGAACATACAAAGCAAGGAATCCGTGGTTTTCAGATTCATGTGCTAGCAGTGTTTGACCCCAGGCTGGAAGCGATGGCCCAGGTGTCCCACCGCATTGCGCACAGCAAAGCCACTGCTCCATATAGTGGGCTTATCTGCTAATGTAGCCACATTCTCCTGCTGCAAAAGTCCACACTACATAGTTTTGTTTTGTCCGTCTCACACACCCTTGGTTTATTTTTAACCCCCAAGCCAAATGTGGACTCAGTGTGGAGTACCCCACTCAACTGATCATGCACACAAGCCAAACTCAAGGGCAGTCAGAATGTTTTGTGTTCACATTTCTCAGCTTCCAAGTCACCGGCTCCTCTGAGAAACAGAGCCTTTCCTTTTTCTCATTCATTAAGTACACATACATAGAAACTCTAAAGAAGTGTTACATGATGTTTTCAAAATAAACGTTAATGCTTTTTAGTATGTATTTTGGCTGAAAGTTATTTTCTGTCTTCTCCCCCTCCCCTCTGATTTCTGCAGGGAACTGATACCACCCATGTAATGTTGTTCACCTTACAGCCTAGCCAGCGTGGTTTCCAAGAGTATTTGACAGACATTAGGGAAACCACATATCTTAATGTGAGTGGTTGCTGGACCATAGGGAGTCGTGATTCAAGCTATGTTCTCTAACAAATGCAGGTTTAAATTCAGTATTGGGAATGGTATTATTTTGCTACAGCAGCCATATGATGGGGTTTCCACCACATCTCACGTTTTCTGGTCCACAGTGACTTACCCTTGTTCACAGTTAGTAAAAATTCATCCTCCATCTGAGAATGTAACTCTCTAATACACATCCAACACTGACCAGAAGGAATGGCTTATAGCTACCTTCTCCTTATGTTTCAAAGTCTGTTTTCAAAATAATGAAACCAATGAAGAGGAAGCACGGAAAGATGTAGTAATGTACAAACCTTCTACTTCATTACCTTCCCACTGAGTGCTTCTGGAGCAGGCTAACACAAAGGGACGGGGAGGGGGTGGCNCCCAAACCTTTAAAAGACCCACACCCATTTAGACTTCCCACTGCATTACTGACTTGCAATCAAGTCAACTTGTTGCTGAGACTTAATTGTTAACAACATACTAATGACCTGCAGAAAAAAAAATATCTGGCATTAATTGCTATACTTCTACTGTGAATGTAGGTGGCTAAGTAGCACAGTCGCATCTTGTATTTCAGAAATTTAAGTGGGAAACTGTCCATTATGACTTGGACCAGAGCATTTACTTATTTAAGAACTTTATTGCTCACAGTTAACTACGTGATTAGTGAAGACCAAATGTAACACACTAATCAGGGAATGAAAGACTTCTGAAGGAAATGGATTCCATTCACAAGGAAATGTGCTTTTTATCAGAGATGATTTGTTCTTAGAATGCAAAGTGGTGCTCAAACAAATAAACGTATATAACCACAAAAGAAACCTGTAAAATATACCTGAGACAGAGGCAATAAATAATTAGAAACCTGTGACTTGTTATGTAAGCAACTCAGAGAGGAGGTATTTCAAGGACTTAGCAGTATAAAGAGAAATTACTATTACTCACTTTCAGGCATGGGCACATGGTAGCAGTAGGTGACAAATTCTGCAGAGTCTTTGGTCCTACTGACTCTAATGCAGGTAAGGCCACTGTTCTGTGCATCATTTAAACATGCCATCATGGTTCAGTTCAGGAATAGAAATTTGCTTGTAGCAAATGAGACCTGGTCTAGTTTCCCCAGACCACACAAAGCATTCAATTGTACCAATGATTCATTTGTACCAAACAATATATCTCTGATCTTTAGCAACAGATTTAGGCAGTAATGCTACAAGCAGGTCTGTATCTCTGTCCACATGGGAACCACGGAAGACAGCGAGGACTTGCAGTGGCACCAAGGCCACGTAGACGTGCCTCCAGTCACATTCCCCCTGGAGAAATGTGGGCTCAATTTTGTTTCTGTTCTGCAACCCACAGAAGGTACTTGCTGCCCCAAAGGATGACACTTTCTAGTATTGCAGTGGCTTAACATGGACTTCAGTAATTATGACATATTCCCTCTTCTGGGTTCAACACACTGAAGTGGCTGCTTTTTTGCAAGCTACTTAGCCTGAGTTTCTGCCATAGCAGTAGGATCTCCATAGACTTTGAGCTCTTCCACGCTGGCTGAGCAATAAGTGCTCTGCCAAATAACCCTGGAAGATGCAACTAGTCCACAATTTCCTCTTGTTTAATCCAGCATGGCATGCAACACCTGGAGTGGGAAGTGTATCCCATAGCTGTATTAAGGACCAGTAGTGTTATCATCTACCTAGTTCTGCCTCACAGTCTCAGCATCCTTTTATGTCTGCATGTTTTTATGCAGTATATTAAGATCCTGAAAACAGCTCATCTTCACCTTCACTCCAGCCTATCTGTACCTGTACTAAGGTCAATAACCCAATACCTCTGCTCCTGAGGCTGTCAAACTGCTGATCGCTCTTGAAAGAGGTCATGGCTTTCTCTGACTTCCTACAGTACTAAATGCAGTATTAACACTCTATACCTTTGATGCAAGTGCAGATTAGGGAGCAGTTTAGGGAGTCTCTGTTGTTTATTGTTATGGTTTGATGACTTTAGATACTCTTATTTTGCTCTCAGGAATATCTGGGCATCACTGATTTCTCTGTTCTCTTTGTGTTCTCACCCTTCTGCTACATGTCTGAAGTTGAATGATGTCCTCTAAGCCATAGCAGTGTGGATAGAAACAGGATGTTTGATAGAATGTGTGTATTTAATGCCGGAAAGATGACCATACTTACTTACTCTGACCTCCTGCACTCAAGCAGTCTCTAGCATTTTGCTTGGTAACATCCAAAAGCATCTCTGTTCCAGAAAGGATTGTCTAGGTGTTTTCCTGGAATGACCTCTTAGTCTTCTCTATCAGATTAATTTTTAGAGTTCAAATTGGTGTGATCCTTTTTAATTGCTAAATTTGGTACAGGATGAATACTTTCTCTTAAAAAAGTGGAATGCATATCTGATACTTCTATGAATCAGCAGGTACCTCAATATATTTATCACATTATTTTGTCGGGTCTGAGGTTATACACAAGAAAGCAGAATTCCAGCTAAGAAGTTCCCTTGGGCTGACTGGCTCCATTAATTCCTATCACTGGAACAGCTCAGTTCAAAAGACAGTAATGTTTCATTGGCCCCTTCAGCGGTTGGAGGAACTGCAGCAGTCAGATCTTTCTTTGATACTATGCACCAAGGGGACAACTCTTAACCCCACAAATCCAGCACCCTCATTAACATCAGAGCAAACGGTTTCCCACTGTTTGCCCAGAAGTTACAGCAAAGGGAACTGCTGTTGGGAAGAACAAGACAGTACATTTGGAAGAGTCTATAAAGGCAAAGGGCAGCGTGTTCTCTTTATCTCTGCTATCAGACCTTATCAAAAGAGACCAGTTGCACTTTCTGAGAACCGCTGTGCTATCTCTGGGATTTGAAAACAGAAGGAAAGCAGGTTAAAAAATGAGACTTGGCAATGAAATTGCAGGCCTAAACTGATTGCTCCCTCTCCAGAGTAAAAACAATCCTTTCTTTAGGAACTCTTCCATGGGAGTTTTATGTGATCTCATGTACCAACAAATTAATTTTCCCTTCTCTTTTCAGTTTCTTTCAAAAATTCCCTATTTAATTTTTTTCCACGCAGAATCCGCAAGCTCATTCTCTTCCACAAGCTTCCCTCAGGGCTTCCTCAGCGTCTGCAGAAATGTGGCTGCAAAAGGACATCTTAATGCAGTAAAAACCTATTTGCTATGTGTTCCCCTTAAGACATGTGCCAAGCCAACTGACCACCAC
>WEIS01029064.1:0-25108 GCA_013389965.1 Todus mexicanus
CTTCCCTTCAGGGAGCTGCAGAGTACCTGGAAGCGGATCTTGATGACATCCAAGGGGCTGACGAAGACCCGGGTGACCAAGCCCGACGCTGATCCTGCTGCGGCCGCTTCCAGCGAGGAGACGCACTTGGCCTGGGGGTCATAGCCCACCATGCCTGGGGCAGCCTGAGGGGGGGCAGGGGCCGCGCTGAGGCCTCAGAGGCCCCAGAGGCCCCTTCCCCCCCGCCAACACCTCACAGACCCCNAGTCTAACCCTCCCCTGTTGTAGTTTGGAACCATTCCTGGTATCCAGTCTAACCCTCCCCTGTTGTAGTTTGGAACCATTCCTGGTATCCAGTCTAACCCTCCCCTGTTGTAGTTTGGAACCATTCCTGGTATCCAGTCTAACCCTCCCCTGTTGTAGTTTGGAACCATTCCCTCTGGTTCTATTGCTAGTCACCTGTGAGAAGAGCCCAGCACCAACCTCTCTGCAATGTCCCTTCAGGGAGCTGCAGAGCGATGAGGTCTCCCCTCAGCCTCTTCTTCCTCAAACTAAACAGTCCCGGCTCCTTCAATCTTTCCTCGTAAGATTTATTCTCCAGGCCCTTCACCAGCTCTGTTGCCTCCTCTGCACCCGGCTCCAGCCCCTCGAGATCTCTCTTGTATTGAGTTGTCCAAAACTGAACACAACACTCAAGATGTGGTCTCACCAGTGCTGAGTACAGGGGATAATTACCTCCCTAGTCCTGCTGGTCACACCATTTCTAATACAAGCCAGGATGCCAGGCATTTTTGTGAACAATGCCATCCCTACTAGAGTGAAACAACCAAAGAGCAACTGCTAAAGAACAACCCAAACCCTCCCGACCACCTTCTTTTGATTATATATCAAAATCATCTACAAAATTCCCTCCCACCGCAATTTAAGAGCTTATCAATTCACTCAGTCAGTTAACTGAAATAACAGAGAGATGCTCAAGTGAAGAATTCAATGTATATTTATTATTCACAGTTAATTACTATCTACCAAATGCTGCTGCAGAGTTAAAGGATTAAGTACATAGGCCATTTTTTTTATTTAAACACTGATTTTTTTTTGTTTGTTTTTAATATATATACACACACAAGACGTATGTCTGCAAGGCTGCATGATATACACCAATTCCAAAATAAGGAAACAATCAAATGGTCCAGGTGTAGAATGCCATAGATTCCTTTTCCAATCACTTTACAAAGGAGGAAGAAAGTGAGTGACAGCTAGCAAGGAGAGGGGGAGAAAGAAATACTCTACAGGATAGCTCTCTCTTTCATCTGCTGGAAAAATTAAAGTGTAAGGCAGAGTCCGTCTCAGGAATAAAACATTTGTAACACTTAGTACAAAAAAAAGGCACCCTCCAACAAAAGGTTGCCCGTGTTCGGGCAGGGCGGGAGGAGATCTCCGCTGCGGTTTTTGGATTCGTTGGTGGGGTGAAGGGATCCAGCCAAACGGCCGCCAAGAGCAAAAACAACGCAACTGAAGATTGGCACAGAGAGCGGTGCGGCTTGGTTGCTTTCCTTTCCTTTCCATCCAATTTCACGTCACACTGCTCTGGGTGGAGGAGCGAACGAATGGGCACAGCAAACGCCGTTACGGTGCGGGGTGGGGATTACAGTCATCACACAGCCTGCTGTGAATGGGGAGCGGGGCGGGGGAGTCTACTTCAACAGTAACACTGACCTGAGGAGGGAGGAGGAACTGGAGAACAGTGATGCCAACCCCACTTGTAAAGAGCAACACGACTGCAAATATTCCCTATCCAGGCCAAAGAGACAGGCTGATTACATGCATCACGTAGAAACATTCACTAATAGCATAAAGTGTTTTGTTTTCATTTTCAAGCACTATTTCTTGAGGTTTCTCTGCGTTATAAAGTTTTCCATCAAAGGAATGTACATTTTTTTAGGACATCTCAGGGCTATTATATCTCAAATACCCCCCGTTAACCCTCCCTCCCCAAAATGTTCTTCCTCATTTTCCCTGGTCATAACTTCCCCCTTTCTCTTACTTCTTTTGAGGCTCCCGGTTGCAGCTCCCCACCTCTGAGCAGCCTAAGCTGCCACTTTAATGCCTTGATTCTAGTTTCCTCAGAATAAGGGAAGTTGAACAGTAAGATGAGTCTTAAGATTCAAGCTCCATCTCTGTTTGTAGATTTTTCTCAAATGTCCATTGATAAAACCACCCCCCTCCCTTTACACCCTTACCCCCAAAAGTATTTATTTACAAATAGGCAGAAAAAAACCCAACCCCTCTGAAAAGCTCTGGACTGTCCTTTTAACTTAAAAAATAATTAAAAAAAGAAAAAAGAAAATAAGGGAAAGGCACTATGGAAAAAATTACAGAATGTGCTCAACCGTACACCTTTAAGAAAAAAACCCAAAAGCTGTCAGCACAGCGTTAACAGACTTCAGTTATACGTTGGAGTTTCTCAAAGCAGCTCTGTGACTCTCAAGAAAAAAAAAAAAAGAAAGAAAAAAAAAAAAAAAAAAGAAAAAAAAAAAGAAAAGAACAAAAAGCCACACAACTCTTCTCCCTTCCCCTGCTTGGAAGCTGCTGAGCTTCAGAAGAAAGTGCCAAAGGAGAAGAGAATATAAAATTAGATCAACACCTCGTCTTTCCCAGGCAAGAAGAGCTGAATGTTGAAGGCAAAAGCAGAGACTGATGATTTTTGCTTTTTTTCTCTAAAGGCAGGACTGTGGATTTGGTTCTTCTCTCACGTCCCTTCACGTCAAATGAAGACCGTTTGCAGAGAGAGAAAATACCAGCAGAGTTTCTCCCTTTTCCTTTACCTGCATGGCTAGGACTTTATATGGCATTAAAACTTCATGCACTGATGGACAGAGCGAGGAGGAGGAAACAAGAAGAGTGAATGAAAGGGGGTAACCCAGGAGCAGCTGAGGAAATTTGTTATTTTCTTTTTTTTCTCTTTTTTTTTCTTTCTTTTTTTTTTTTTTTTTTAAAGATAAGTTTTGGTGTGTAAGTTGAACTCTTCCCCCCTCCCGCCCCTGAAGTTCCGTACTGAGTGAAGGAGGATCACCTCACGGTGAAAGGTGACTTGGGTTTTATCGCCGTGTGATTTTAGGTCACTGGCTGCAGTTAGGCTCTGTATGTGTATTTACTGGTTCTCTGGTTTCTTTAAATAATCTCTAATATTTATCTCTAGATGTTCCGGTTCACTGGGGTCACATAGTTGCGTGGAAACATGCCCGTCTGTCCGTGGCAGGCTCCCTTCCACCAGTTGGGGTCAGAATTGTCAAGGACTTGGATAAAGTCTCCGCGTCGAAAGCCCAGTTCTCCTTCCTCCTGGGGATCAAAGTCAAACAGGGCCTGAACGTATGTTGGTTGCTGAAAGGGGAAAGGAAAAGATACACAAAGTGAGAATCATCCGCAGCGCTTCTGCTCCCTCAGCTTAACAATAAACATCTGGGTCATTTCATTTCCCTGCAAGCCGGCTCTCAACATCTCTAACGAGATGCTACAGTAGGAAAGCACAGTCTGTAGGAGACCCTTCTTGTAAGTCCAGCTTCTGTGAAAGAGCTAAAATAAAGACAACAAATGACTCCAATGTTTTCCTTGTACTTTCTGTTCTTCTTGACCGGCTGTAAATCTGTGCTCTATCGCAATACAATAGGCTTTTGGCTTAATCATCCTGGTTTTGCCAACTGGCAGCGTGAATATTACTAATCTACCTGATGCTGTGACACACAAGGGTCTCCCAAAACCTGAATATTGGCATTTCAAGGCGTTTTCTTTACAACTTTAAAACATTTCTTTAAAACTCTCCAATATCAAGAAACTCTATCACAGAGCATTTTGCCTGGTCAGCAAATTCTCTCATGAAAAAAGCTAACAGTTCATCTAAAATTCATTTGCATTCTCAAAATCATGAGACAAGGACAGCATCTTCATGTTTGCCATTTCCCACCAGCTGTTTTCTCCTCCTCTGTTTATCACAGACCCGACAGTGCAGAGTCATATTGATTTGGACAAACCAGGGCAAAGGGTGCCCATGGCACCTGGAGAGCAGTACGAACTCCGCACCTCGTCTTCAAGCCAGAGCTACAATGCTGCACGTGGAAGCAAAAGGACTTATCCAAAATTGACAAAGAAATCCAGTGACATGCAACACAACATTTGGATTGCCCCGGGAAATGGAACAGAACAGAACTAGACACACACAAGCTGCTCTGCTGACACGCAGCAGCAGTTTTTGGTTTCTTGTAACACTGGCCAGACTCAAACCAGAAGGCTAGAGATGATCCATGTGCTACTACCTGTAACCACCTCTTCAGGGAAGACCAGTAAGCCAAAGCTTCACCAAGGATGTTCTGAGGGGCGCAGTGCTGGCTATAAACCAGCATAAACAGAACAAGCCTTTCTCACGATGTCCTAAACCAGGAGCAGGCCCATTTTCAGTCTACAGGAATCAGATGACCTTCCTGCACCACGTTAAGACAAGCCAAGTGTTCAGGCAGCAGCAGTAACACTTGGCCACAACTGAAGGGGAGATTGAGGGAGTCAGCAGCTGGGCTTTGCACAAACCTCCAGCTCATCTACCAGTGTAATTCCAGCTGCAGGATCTAAAGATATACTTCCATAGACAAGAAAAACACCAGTCAGCTTCCTTCCATCCCTATTCATTGATTTTAAGCACTCTAACCAGGACAACTCTCTTACCTGTGGCACCTGTTCAATGTCCCGGAGAAATATTTGCTGGTTCCTGGAGACAGATGTGGATCTGTGATAATCTACCAGCTCGTTCAAAGAATTGAACTTCACCACCCAGAGGAAATACTTGCCAGCTCCATCTCTAAGCACCTTGAAGTGCTGCACATCATTTCCAAACCTGTGAGGAAAGAACGAAGCACATTATTAGTCAGAGTCCTCCTCTTTTGGGATCATCAGCAGAATTGGGAACAAAAAGGTCCTTCAGGCCACAGTGAAAACTGTCAATAACACGGATAATATAGGGACCAGTCGGTTGCTGTGAAAAAGTTGTCTGAAAACCACTTGTCAGTTGTCTTTTACAGAAGTTGGTCATCAGAGAGATAGAATCTAAATACTGAGTTTACATTAAAAAGAACCCTGCAAGCTTCACATGTCCTTTTCTTATAATAGGACTTCAGTTTAAAACCAGCTTCTCCAACCACTCTGAATTGCAGAAGTTTGAGATCTTTCCGTAAAGGATGTGTCACAACACTGTATTTCGGATGACACGCAGTATTTCAGCTTTTTATTTTACGCTGCATCGCCACACAGCTGGCACCCAGTACACGTCCTGCTTGATGTGTACACGCAATCACCCGACTTGCTGAAAACACTGCACAAAGTATCACGGGGACGGGCCATGGTTGTGGCAGGACAAACACAGAGTCCCATTAAAGCAGCTGCCCCACGGTGCCTTCCACTTCACGTTCCCAAATACAAGAGCTCAAGTTAATCAGCACGAGCACTTTGCTTTAGCTCTTCGCACGCAGCGGTTTCACAATTGGCTTGTGCACAATAATTAATTATTCTATTATTTAGGTTTGTGCCGCTCTTGCTCTGGCCCTGTACTCCTCACTGCCTCAGTTCCTCACTGCCTCAGTCCCTCACGCAGCACCACTGGCTGTGTGTGACCAAACAATATATAAGCCCCAGTCCCATTACAGGCAAATCACAGGGGAAACGCTGCCACACGGAGGGTACGATTGTCTCTTTTGGCAAGAGAGTGTCTTGGGAAACAAAAGGATTTCTCTGGTCCTTAAACCAAGATAAAATAAACCTCCCAAACCTCAAAATGCTCAAAAGGCGATGGTGCACATGTACCGCAGCAACTTCAATTCTGCGTTAACAATTCTTTCTCACAGATGATGGCATTCAGTTGAAACTGCCTTTCCAACAATTTTATTCTGAATAAAGAGGATCTCCAAGGAGGTCCGGTGGGATTTTCCAGATGAATGGCACATCGGTATTTTTACTTCAGTCTAAACCACTGAAAACAGAAGACAACTGTTCCCAACTTGGCATGCACGGCTTCCATACGTTGGCTGAAAAAGCAGGCACTGTCTTGGCTACAAAGCTAACATGAAACAACTAATGGGTACTGCCTCTGCTCTCCCTTCAGCCTGAGAGCTTCTCACCATTTCAAACCCTTCAGATCACTGATTAGGAAAAAGACTTCTCTAAATTAATCAAGAAAAGAAAAACCAACTGAGAAACTACCACCAGGTGGCAACACTCCACTAACAGGCAGGCAGAGCTACACCAGCAGAACTTTGTTTCTCTAAGGAATGCACTTTCTGGAGTGAAGCTCCCATTCATATCTAGTATTCCAGCTCAGATGATCATATCCCAGACAGACATGGAAACACCTCTAAAATAAGTAGCGTTAATCCAGTTTGTTGGCATGACTCAATGCTGCTGTACAGGAGGGCAAAAATTTGGTTACAGACCAAAGATGACCAGGAATAAAAAAACCCAAACAGTCCTGTCAACATAGATCACTGACAGCCACAGAAAATACATCAAGCTAAGGATCGTGCATGAATAACAACATCTTGTTAGGTTTCTCAAGGAAATCTTGTTCATTTCTGATAGGAAAGGGGAAGATTACAGTAAATGAAAAAGGCAAAAATCAACTGCTGAGGACAGAATCCTCTAACACCTCTATTTTACAGCGACTTCACATTGGTCACACAGTATTATGTGGGCCATGGCAGACAGCAGGAACTCTTGCTGGTTAACAGCCAGTACTTCCAGTCAGGTTGTTCAAGGCTGAGAACTGCTCTCCCTCACTTCACTGTTACTAGATGGAGCTTCTCTACCAAAGTGGAGTGTCCCTGTGAGAGATCCACGCAGCCTGTTTCCACAGCTCCATGTCCCGGTAACTAGACAACACGAATATCCCCAAAGCACGTGCCAAGCAGACATGAAAAAACTTCCCTGGAGTTTACTACACAGAGAGAAGGTGGAGTAATAACTGGGACTATAGAAGAGTGAAGGAGGATGGGAGAAAACACTTATTCGCTGGGCAATTTGTGTTTGTAAGGAGGAGGAATGGGATCCAATTTGTGTTTGTAAGGAGGAGGAATGGGATCCAATTTGTGTCTGTAAGGAAGAGGAATGTGATCGAAAGGAAGAGATAAGCCTGGGACTACCTGAGGCAGTCAGCAGCATGCCACCAGCTCAGCCCTGTAAGCTCATCACAAACCAGAGCACGTATATTTGTCTATTTGAGAGAGAATACATAAGTACCAGAGGAAGAACAGGAATGCTAGAGGGCATCTGGAAGATTATTCCTGCTCCTCCACATTGACAATCACCTGGGCCTTTACTCACGAGTCCCAATGAGCAGTAGATGGCCCGACTGCCACCTACGATTGCTTCTGGCCATTACTTACTTGACTGAGAGGGAGAAGTCCCCAGGAGCGCTCTCGCTCTCTCTGATGAGGAAGGCACCGTCGTGTCTCTGTTTGCCTAACATCTCTTCAGCCTTCGCTCGGGGAATCTTTCCAAAAAACCACCTGTGTAGCAAGGAAAAGAAAACAGTAGGGAACGTTACCAATTTTCATCTTTTCATGGAAGAGCCAGATGTAGATACTCACACATGAGCCTAACAGAAATAACTACGCTGCACCTTGCTGCCACTCCAATACAGGCTACTGAACCATGAAGCTTTCCATGATGTTTCATCCTGGCAATGAAGCAACTGTGACTTGATAAGCAGGTGCTTGCAATAGCCCTGGTTTCACCCAGTTTAAACAAAGCAGAGATGTGGGAAAAGTGAAATCCTCAAATTACAGGATTTATTTACAAAGGTGGAAAAAACCCCCAACCTGCTCAAAACCAATTCCTAGTCTCTTTTAGATCAAGTGGCAAGACACGACTACTCCAGCAGAGAGAATGATCTGCTTCATTTAGCAGCTGGTTGTTCCTGCAGCATCCACTCCAATCTCGCTGACCCCTACCAGAGCACTGTGGTATCATACATCAGAAATCTAAGGCAGGTGCCAGGAGTGGAGTTAGATGCAGACCAAGCAAGACAAGTTCCTTCAAGATCCCTGTGCTTCACTGCAGAGGGAGCACTGAGCTGAGCACACAACTCAGTTCTATGAAAGATGCTGATACTACTTGTTTCAGTAGCCCGTTTTCTTCGCTCCTCCTGCAGTCAGGACAACCTAGCAGCTTTCACACAAACAGTCACATGAAATAGCCGCACCATGGAAGCCACATCTGAAATTTGTGGCAGCTGCGCAGAAGTCCAAGCCCCAGGCTGACCACCTCGGTGACACCAAGGGTGAACCTACCCCAGGCAACCAGATGGTCAGAACCGACCAACAGCCCCCGGTCACGAGATTCTTACCCACGTTTACATCTACATTTCCAGATGAATTCAAGATTAAAAGCAAACAAGGGCTGAGTGGGAGGTCACATGGTGTGGGAAAAGCAGAACCATCTCCACAACCAAAAAAGTACAGCTTTCAGTTCTGAGTAACAGATCACACAGGACAGGAGCACTTACCACAGCCTGTAACTGTGCAGATGACTGACCTTAGAGGAGAGCGTTTAATAACAAGAGCTCCACTCACAAAGTTTACTTTCGACACTGAAGGATTTGCTGCAGCAAACGGACAGATGTTGCA
This sequence comes from Todus mexicanus, assembly GCA_013389965.1. Classification (NCBI taxonomy): domain Eukaryota; kingdom Metazoa; phylum Chordata; class Aves; order Coraciiformes; family Todidae; genus Todus; species Todus mexicanus. The sequence continues at coordinate 8,640 of WEIS01029064.1, forward strand.
GAATCCCCCCTGATGCAGTTGTTCTTAAGAGAAGTTGAAGCTTTCACGAAGTCTCCAGATCTTTCTTTGTAAGAGGAAGCTGTCTCTAGAGGTGAAGGATCACCAACTACTTGATTACCAGATCTCCAGCTACTGGCAGCCCTCGGTTCCTCTCACTGGGCATCTTGAGTATGTGCTCACCATGGGAGCCTATACAAAGCCACATCCCTTTATTATATCATGGTAGACGAGTCCACGGATGCATTTGTACAATATGCAACATACTCAACAAAACAACTGTAGGCCATTCCCCTTGTAAAAGGAGTATCCACTCCATTTAGCTACGCAGTTCCATTACAAAAAGCATTTTGGCACTCAAAATGATACATCTTGTTTACAAACTCCGTTTCCATGGCCACCTGGACATGTTTTACTTGCTTTGTAAGTCTTGTCGTGCACATTTTATCCCCTGGAATGGAAAGGAAAAGCTCTCTCTTATAACCATCCCACTTCCAGTCATAAAGAACGTCATGGCATTTAGTACCTCGGTGGCAGAGGCAGAAGTGCTGTGCACGTAAGAATCTTTGCTATAGGATCACTGAAAAAGTAAACAAAAATCAGAGCATGTCAAAAATCACACATGGAGAATGAGGCCAAAGAAATAGACCGGGGCATTCCCACAGCTTTGCCGCTGAAGGAGCAAGCTTGGTAACACTCGTCTCCAACCAGCTTTGTCATGTAGGTGAAACTCAGCCAGTCTGCGCTGCAACCCCAAATCCAGGCGTTCCTGCTGATGCTGCACAGCCAGAGCGAGACGCAACGACTGGTACAACCCAAAGCTCCCATCGCTTTCGGACTCGCTTCAATCGGCAGTTTGGCAATTCTTTGTCTTTACTCAGCACAACCTTTTAGCTGGGCCGATCTCCTCCACGTAGCTTACCACAGTGCAAAGTGAGACCGCAGCAGAATCTTCAAGAAAAGCCGATTATGGACACAAACTCTTGAGATACACACACCACGAGTTTGATCCAGGCGTTTCATAAACACAAATTCTTCCCCTGCCCCCTTAAAGAGAGAAAAGCAAGTCCTGGAACTGATCTGCACTGCTGCGCCTTCACAGGAAGCCTCCCTGCCCAGAGCTTCCTGCAGCTCTTCTCCAGTATCATGCCTATGTCTGCTTACAGCTTTGCTTTGTTAATTGATGTGGCAATTCAGATTAACCCTTCAGAACCCAGGTGACACAGCTGGTGACCGAGACACACCACATTTTCCTTTCGCCTTCATTTGCGAGTCTTTACAAAGCAAACCCTAACATTTGCAAAATATAAGCAAGAAGAAACGCTGCATTTCAGACTGTGGGGCTGGAGGGTTTAAGTCTCAGATTCTATGACAGGATTTAAAGCCCTTTTCAGTTGCTTTCTTTCCAAATTCTCTTGAAAAGCTCTTGTGGCACCTTCCCATAACATGCTTTGATACTAGCCTGAGAAAAGGAGCATTCTCTTTCTCAGTCTGGCTCAGCTGCCTGCCATTTGCCTTTTGTATGACCTGTATGACTACTTAGAGAGCTCTGCATTACAGCTAAGCAAACATTATGCTATAAAAACTTCTGCATAATTTCCCAGGGTTGTTAATGCACTAGTTAAGACTCCCAGCATTGCTGACACACGGAGCTAACTCCATCCAGCTGCCATCAGCAGTTTAAACATCTTCAGAAAAGGTCAAATTAACCACCTTGAAAAACCACTACCAAATTCACCCACTTACAGGCTCAGATATTGTTAATTCCCATTTGATATCAAAAAGTTAAAACTTGACAGCTCTATCTCTCCAAAACAAAATACCACGGGTGATTCCAGACCAAACTGATCATCATCACAGGAGACATCACCACAGCATCACTCAGATGCCTGCAAAACTGTTATGAGAAGACAGACACATGATGATTCAGATCCATGAGAGAAATAAATTGCAATGTACATTATTTGTGATGTCCAGTGGACTAGCACGAGCAGTGTAAACCAGACATGTTACTGCAGCACACGAGGCTTTAAACAATTTCAGATCTTCCTGGTGCACTCTTGATTTCCTTCCCACTTGGCTGCCCTGAAGCTCTACACCTCCTCTCTCCTCCTTCAGGTACAGTCCCTCAGAAGCTTCCTTCTGCTATTTCAAAAGAGCCCTTAGAAAAATAATTCTTGACTGGATTTAGCTGTAATATCTTCGCGATACAATTACTGCCAACAATTAACACCTCAATCATCAGGTTTTGTGGCCAAGTGGAACACTGCAGCTCCTTGTAAAAACCCTGATTACAGGTTTTGCTGCTCCTTCATAAACATTTTCTCCCCTTTCGATCTGTTACTCAGAGCTTGCCGTTTTCTTGTTCAGACACAGAAGGATCGCACACGTTGGCAGAAGAAGAGATTAGCAGAAGACACCAGAAATACATGAACTGACACAAAGAAAATAACTGGTAAGATCCAAGGAGCCTGTCGCCAAAGCTCTACTTACGGGTGTGGTTTCATTTCTATGTAGTTCTTGGGAATGAAGCCGTCTTTTCCATTGAGTTCTGCCTTGTACCAATTCTGATCGCATTCTTCATTCAAAACCTGAAGGAAGCAAAACAAAACATAAAAAGCTTACTGCATTTCAAGATCCTGCAAAACTGGTGAAGGTATAAGCTTATTCTTCCCATTCTTGTTTCCGAGACTGCTCGTCAGATGAACCTATGAAAGATGGTGCTAGTCATCCTGCTCCACTGCATGTGGAATGAGGAGTTTAATTTCTTCTTCTTCTAAAGGAATAAATTTGTTACTACAGCTGTATTCTAAAATGAATGAAAGATCAGGACTCACAAGAGAGAAGCCATGTGCACAGGTAGCTTTAAAAAGCACAAATTGATACTTCAAAGAGCACTTGCTCTAAAAACTTCGGTGCTTTTTTCTTCACCGAGTTTCTGTCAACTGGTAGAGCGTAATAGACAAGCCTGGCACACTGAAAGCAGCTGCCTGAATAAAGCAGTATTGTGGTTTGCAAATAAAGTCATGTTATAGTTTGAAACTATCCCTCCTCAAAAGGGCTCTATTTGGTTTTGGAAGTAAACACTGCACAGAACCTACCCCCCCATTTTAAACTAAGAACCACAACCACACTTTTCCCCGAGCACTTTCATTTGTTCTCAGCTTTCTGAAGTTCTTCAACTCTGCAACAATGGCCAAAAAAACCCCCCAAAGCCTGGCCTATTTATTATTTTTTTTAAAGAAAGATATACTTAAAGCCTCAAGTCACAGAAATATCACATGATTAGCATGGCCTGAATATAGGAAGATAAGGAAGTGCAAAGAGAAGGACAACATGAATGCAGATCCAGCCATCCCATACTCCATACACACGCAGTTATGATGAAGATATCCACCAAACCCCCAAAATCTTCATAATCTATTACTGCTGTTTCTGAGGGGGTTTTTTTCCTGTCTCACTGTGTTTCTTTTTTGGAAGGGTGATGAGAGGAAATAATAAAAAAAGGGTAAGCAGACAAGAATTTGCAAGTGCAAGCCTTGAAATTCTTACAGCTGATAGGAGCGCTTCAGCAAATTAAACTGCAAAGATCAACGTTTGCTGCTTTTCAAAAATACGTGAGGTATCAACACCCTAATCGGCCTCCTCGCTGGCTGCTAAATATAAAAGAGAAAAACCTCAACACCTACTGAAATGAAACCAAGTAAAGCAAAAAGAGAACTGAACTGGCATCTCCTCAGTGAATTTCACTGGGTAACGGTTACCTGGCTGCTCCTTAATGCCTGGCCAAAGAGGCTGATGGTAGGATGGACACTCCCCAGGTACCAGCCCTTCCACCGGGGAACTAGCACAGGAGCAGGGCCACATCTACACAACTTTAGTTGAGCAAAGATATCCACCTTTGCAGTCCATTTCAGGACATAATAATTTGAAGAGACTTTAATACTTAGAAGATGTAAAGTACTTTTATACAGATAAAAATATTCAAGCTCTCTTCTGTGCAGCCACTGCTCTGGGCTCCAATTCCTGTGTTTACAAGCAGTGTTTTCACACGCATTACAGTTCAGTCAGTTAGCAAGGATAATCTGACCACAGGTCATGAGCAGTTCAAGTGTGGTTCGGCTACAGGCTCTGAGGTATAAGCTTGCACATGAGGAGTTGACGCAGATCAGCTGATGTCTGCTGAGCTGCCTTTAAGCAAGCAAAGGGTGCCCATCTCTCACAAATGCCATCCCTATAGCAAGTCATTGCTCTGAGCACAACCCAATTCAACTCCAGAATAGGAAATGCAGGTAGATGACACCAGCAGGCAACTCTGGGACACTGAGTAGGGCAGGTGGAGGTTAAAAACAGGTATGTAAAAAAGCAAGCCGCACAGAGATTAGGGAGACAGAGGGCATAGGGTGAAGCCCAGATCTACAACTCAGTTATGCAAAGATTTTTGGCACGTCGCTTGAATGCCCAGGAAGTTTGGCTGTTCTGCGCCTCAGCCACCATCACTGGAGTCATTTACAATACAAGAGAACACAAAGAATCACATTTCGATGGGATTTCAAATGAGCCCAATCTTCTGCAGTAGTGTGTGCTCCTTTATCGACGGTAGCGCAGAGCAAACCTTCGATACGATGGCGTACTACACGCTCGTCTCATCGCCATCAGAGAGCAGCTAAGGGATACAGCAGCCTGTTCTTTTTCCACAAATAGAAAGAAATGGGTAAATTGGAGCTTCGTACGAAGGACATTACCACGTATTTGTGCTTTTGGCAGTAGGTATTAAAAACGATCCGAAATTCTAATGCCCAAATGTAAATGACTTTAATGAGTTTTATCTTGCTCTGAAGATATGCTAATAGATTTGGAGGAGCCAAATCACATAGGGCTTGGGGTACTCATTAATGCTTGGCCAGAAGCCAGCTGCCAGCGAGGGAGCACTGCTGCAGCTTTGTGACCAGCAAAAAAACCAGCTGGATAAAACGCCTAGGAAGGTGAAGTGCCTACACGTATGCATGTACGACCTGTCCAGGGGACTGCTGCTGTAATACTGCAGCCTCCACCCCCCCTTCAGCGGCTTTGTTTGCTCCAAGGACTTTTTCCTGCTTCACACCCAGACTGACGTATCTTCACAGCCGGTTGTCCTTTCTAGGATCATTTTAACTCGCTGTCATGGCTCCGTTCACACCCTGGCAGACAGCCAACTGTCCATGCCCTGTATTATATACTGGAGAGCTTATACACACCTCCCCCCCCCTGTAAACAGTCACATTTTCCCCTTTCTGGGTTTTTCAGTGTGTACTCCTCCAGAAGCAATAGAGAATGTACTGGATTATTTTCTTTTTCACAAAGCTCCATGTTCACGTAGCATTTCAAGGAGTTGCCTCCGCGACGCCAGTATCAATAAAATGACTTTTTCTGACAGCGTCTCAAACGGATGCTGCTGGAACTGCTCCCAAGGCTTAGTCAGGCAAAAGTGACTTGTGCTGAACTACCTTAAATCGAGGACAACTTTGCAGGCACGTGCACAAGGCTGGAATTCTGGTGGCTGCTATGAAGTCATGTAGCTATGATTATGACAACTGCAGAATGGTCACGTAAAATTTCTGTTTTCAAAAATAAAACTTATGCCACTAACATCCTTAGGTGAAATACAGCTAAAAAGTAAGTTTGGAACACACATAAGAACTCTCTGCACTGGTGTATCCAGCGTAGATGTTTATATCTGACATTGCTCTCTTTTCTTTCGAATCATAAACCCACTGAAATGAAAGAACTGACTTGAAGTAATTAAACCATTCAGCTGCAAAACATTAAGAAAAGCATCCAGTAAATCCATCTCTCTCATACCTCCAACTGGCCTCCAAGTGACTTCCAAATATTAATAAAGATTAATTTTATCATCTGGATACTTAAAAACCTATGCTCTGCCTTGAAGAAAAATAAAGATTCTTAACTGAACGACAGTAAGATCTTCCCAGACTTACCAAAGCTATAAAATGTAGTTGAAGTACTGCATGCGTCACTGGATTTTGCTTTGAAAACTTCCTCAATACAAATAAATACAGATAAATTAAGCAACAAAACGAACCTTCAAGATTCCCTACTCCAAACTGAGACGGCCTTCAGAGTCTGCGGAAAATATGAAAGGCACAAAACACTTATTTATCTTAACAACTGTTAAAAACTGCTGCTCTTTGTATAGGTCATACCATAAAGCATTCCTTTGCAGCCAATCCCCTTGTCTGCTACAGATCTAATCGAGCCTATGCCAGAGTGACTCTTCCTTTCACACTGGGGCATCTGTGCCTGAGAGGAGGAAGAAGGAAGGATATTTTTAGCCGCTGCGTTTGAACACATACTGCCATGTGATGTCCTCAGCCTGCAGTCAGCCCTGTGCTACAGTAAGAGCGGCTCCACTGCTGCCCCTCAGTTTCCCAGTTTGATAATAGATCTCTTCTCAACAAGAGCCCATCTGTTCCCACGCGAGTAGAGAAGAGGCGCTGCTAAAGAGCCCCACGATAAGGCAGCTCCCAAGTTTTCAGCAAGGCCAGCTCACCCACAGCAAGCAGCCCCAGCCATTTGCAGTTCCATACCCAGTTACTATCTCCAGGCGCAGCTTTTCCACCCTTGTGACTTGCTGCACACCAGTGCTGAACCTCCTGAAGCCAAACAACTTTCAGGAACACGCAGGCACTAAACGGGAACATAACAAGCAGATCTGACACCTCAACTTTCAAGCTGACTCCCGTGTGCAAACACGGAACTAAACATTATGTACTTATGTGCTTGTGAATTTAGCCAAATTGATCAGAACGTGTGGGGTTTTTGGAGAGACAAAACCCCAAAAACTTGTTCAGAGAGGGCTCTGAGTTTTGGCTGAACCTCGTCTTTTCCCTGAGCTGGAAGGTTTTGTGACTCTTCCTGCGCTAACTGAAACAGAAGGCAACACAACTGCTCAAGGACAACCTGTTAGCTGCCAGTGTGGGTTTTCTCCTCAACAAAGCTCTGCTGACACTGCCACAGAGAAAACAATGTAGTATATTAAAAACACTCCTAAAGTCTCGGGAATCCAAGGAAAAATGCTCATGACACCCAAATTTACATTTGAATTCCTGCCCTAAAAGTGAACAAATGATTCAAAGGTAGAAATTCTGCAATTTTTAAGCCTGGAAAGGACTTGTTCCAGGGTGGAATGGTGGTTGGGAGGATGGTCCTCACTCTCCACAGCCTTTCAGAGAAAAATGGCTTCTTTTCTGGCCCCAGAAGAGGGGTACTAGCTACAAAACCAGCAAGCACTCGCTGCTTCAAGGGAAGCTACACCTGGATTCACCAGAGCAAGTTCAATACAGTCGATTTTACAGCATTTTCCTTCCCCACAAACTCCCTGCAGGATATCCAAATCCATTTCTTCAGGGTTTTGTAGAAGACAACCCAAGATGCTGCCTGGGAACCTGCAGCTCCCTGTCTCATCCTGATGTTGCATGAAATCCCCTGAACAAGTGAATCTGCCTCACTCTGGTTGCCAGACTTCATCAACACAGCGGCTGCATGGAGGAAATGGCATCTGAAGGAAACCTGGGGTAACCTGCATGTCAAAATTGTAATTCAGGTCAAGCCAAATCAGAATTTTCCTTTTTTTTCTTGGTTTTCTTTACTCATCATGACACAGTCCAGTTAATAATAACTTCAAATATTCAATGCAAAAAAGATATATTAGACAATTAAGGCAACGAGCTCAACAACACAAGACTGCTGAAATATTTTAGGCTCTTCCTTAAATTCAGTTTATCATAATCACACATAGGAAATGTAAAACAGCCACATTTTTCAGACCCAAACCTACAGCACTATGTTTAGCCACGCTTTAAGATTGTGAATACTTGCTCCCTAGGTGCATATAAAAAGCTGTGAAAACACTTAACAACCACTGAGCAAGTGTTACTGGAAACAGCCAGAGAAAGATGGTTTCTTAAACTGCATTCAGCTACCAAATATTATGGTACGGATATAATACCTAAATAATGCGTGTCGATGGTCATATAATGCAATAATGTTTTATGGATACGGGTTTTCATTTTCACTCCCGGCCCAATTCTCATCATCGTTGTAGAAACACTTCTTTTAAAGGCACAAAAAGAGTGCAAAATATAAAGAAATAATTTCAAAATGTCTTCCCACCACAACGAACGTGAAGCAGAAGGAAAGGCCCTTCTTCCCCACTCCCAGAAGCCTTATCTGAAAGGACGACTGTTACTTCAACACAGCACACGCTGCCTTTTCACACTCACAGCATTTTCAGTAGGCCAAGCAGCTAGAACGCAGGGAAATCAAGGAGAGCAAACTTGGAAGCTGTGCAAATCAAAAGGCTAGTGACTGGGTTACATACCGTTGTCTTTCGACATATTTTCTTCTTAAAGAAATGAAATTATTTCCCTTTGTCTTGAGGGAACCTGGCAATCTAGTACAAAGCAGAACACAAGACAAAGCTAGAAGATGGCAAATCGAAAATGACAGTGAAAGTCTCAGGACGCAGCTGCACCAGGATCTGAGCTTCTCTTTCCAAACCGTAAGTAACGTGGTTCTCCAAATCTGCTCATCACTGGAGCCTTGTTCCATGCAAACATTTATAGGTAAATCCAGTAATCGCCTAACCATAAGCAAAGGCTGACGAGGAGTAACTAGGTAAGATTATAGAAAAGGCTACTGCTAGTAAATGCAAGATACAGGGAAGATGCAATTACAATTCCAGGCAATATTTTACCCTGCAAAATTCCAGCGATACACGGGTCAAGAAATCCATAGTAGCATGGACTGGCAAGTCCAGTAAAGTGAACTCCGAGGAGAGGAATATAGCTAGGAATTAGCATTGATGCTTACACTTCAAAACCACTTTGGGTTTTTTGGTGTGTAACAGAAGAATACTTGAGGCAATTTTGAGTTATCTGAGGTACAAAGAAGTCTTGCCACAAGGACAGAACTCAGCACAGACTAACTTACCCTGCCTCTCAGGCCCTGCAAGTTGTGTGCTACTCCTCCTCCTCCTCCAGCAAAAGCATTCAGTTATGAAGATGTATTTAAGATAATGGAGAAGTTAAAAAAAAAGAGAGAACAATCTAGACAACGGTCTGTTCTATGGCTCATCTTTTTTTGACACAAAGACATAGGAGAAAAAAACCAACCAGAATTTTAAAGTATATTGTAGCTATCTCCAAAATGTGCAATGGAGATCCTGGAAAGAGTCAATAAAACTCAAGGAACTTTGCCACAGGTCTTATCTTCAACGAAGCTGCCTTCTCTGTAGGAAGTTTCCACTAGCACAAACAGAGGTAAAACTGTAACAAACTCATCCTTTCAGCCCGTGCTGCTTGTGAAGGGAAGCGAGATCTCAGCCTCAGCCATTACAAAATTCTCTTCAAAGTAGCCCTCCCACTATTATCACTTGTAGAAAGGTTAAGCTATAGATACCACCAATTGCGCATTTTCAAGAAGAAGCTTGAAACAAAATCTCCATTACAGAAAGAATGGTAGTCTGCAGTAAAAATCACAATCGCTGATTTTACAGCCCAAACAAAAATAGCTTTACAGAGCTTGAAGTAGCTACAGCTACTGTTCTAATTAGGCCGCCCTCATCTAAAAGACCCCCAAGAGTTTCAGTAACAGCAGGGACTCTCCGAAGTGAGATTCGTTTTATGTTTAGCAACTTTTATGGTGCTTAAGTGAACACTAATTGTGATGAACCTCATAATGCAAGGATGACTGTTCAGCATTCGGATGTTGCAGTGAACGCGCTGCCTCATTCCAGGGCTTGAGAGAAACGGAGCGCAAAAAAGGAAAGAGATTGTTATCACAGCTGAAGCTTCACCGCTCGGCTTGCACATGTAGAGAGCAGAACGCGATGGGATTCACAAGAAAAGTTTCTTAAAAAGAGGAAGGGGAGTGTTGTTTTTTCCCTAAGAGACCAAGGGTTAGTTTACGGTGACTACAGACCAGGACCAGACGCCTTTTATAACTAGCTGTAGTGCTCAGGATGTTATCACGGAAACAGAAGACAAAACATCCTTCCTTAATCTCCAACCTAATCCACATTGAATTTGGAAGCACTGGAGAGCACAGCATTTTGTCACTTTTCTGTTGGGCAGCGTGGATTAGTTTACCCCGGTACTAGTGGGGATGGTCATTTGTTTGCAAATGAGTCTTTCCCCATTGAATTTTTACTTAAGAAGTAAACAGATGAGCTCTGATTGAGATTTTTAAGCAGGGTCCCAAAAGAAGAACCAGCAGTGAAGCAGTCAAACTGGAAAACAAGTCAAGCTCTGAAGCCTAGAGAGCTCTGCGCCACCCTTGCCTCTTTTTTACTGAGCAAAGAAAACAGCCATTAATTCTGAGCAAAACCTGCTCTATTTGGGAAAGGTTCAAAATCCAATCCCACACCTCATAATACCCCAAATGCATATACGCACACCTGTACATAAAGAACGGACTATATCTTGCCTTAAGCATCTAAATAAACCCTCCATTTTGAGAAGGATTTTGAATGAACTACTTTTACTTAGTGGTCAGAGTAACATCTCCTGGTTTCTATTCCTGTATCTGCTGCTAAAGCAAACGCTATAAATTCCAGGCCTTCTTAAAAGAGGGGTTGTTTCTAACTCTCCCCTCAAGTTTAGCAGCATGGATATTAAGCCTAAAACACATCTGTTATCATATCCTCTAGACTAGTTATCTAAGTACAGAATCAGAATCACAGAATATTCATGGTTGGAAAGGACCTCCTAGATCACTGAGTCTAACCATACAACCAACCACAATTTTTCAGACCTTTAATGAAATTACAAGGCTTTTGTAAGAGCTCTTGGCACAAGCTCCAAAGGATGAAGGTTGAAAGTCACTCTACTAGAAAATAATAATAATAATAAAAGCTATCAAGCGTTCCAATGAGAGTGTTTCAGAGCTGCTTGCAAGCTTAGCAGTGGAAGACTCCAGAAATATCAGCAGTGGTCTTGTGGCAGTTTGCAAGCACAAAATCACACATTTCTTACTCCCACAACTTCCCTCTGTTGTAAACCATTACCTGATAGCGTGTATCAAACAGAAACCCAAAAAAGGCAATGAAGAACAAGCAATCCTGAACATGTGCTTGTGATTCCAGCTGTGGTTGCCCTTTCAGAGCTTTACAATACAAATGAAGCTGGTCACATAGAGTGAAAGTGAAAAAACCCCACAACCCTGGGGAAATAGACATGCATGACAGTCCATAAATCAGACTAGATTTGCAGCCTGTGAAATCCAATCTTAACCTCCTTTGCATAACAATTTTACTTGAATACCCTATAGTTCCTACTTCTATTTACATGTGTCCTGTTTCGTCCTAACCTCTCTAACTAAGATACACCATCAGAGAATGTTTCTCACCATCTCAGAGGAAGGAGACATCTGTTTCTCAGAGACAGGGACAATTTCTCTGTTCCTCTAGGACCAGAAGGCAGAGTTCCTTGCTAGTTGTCCCACAGGCTGCTTTTAAACACCCCACAGCAGCCAACTTGACTAAGTAGACAAAAAGGACACGCTCCCACTTCAGTGAAGAACAGAATATAGCACCAGTAACAACCAGCCCCTAATCGTTGCACACTTGGTACTCCTAACATGGACAGATACAAACTTCCCAAAACTTCTCCATCAAGAACTAATGCTAAGAAATGCCAAAACTAAGAAAAAGTTGTGCTTTCTGTTCCAAATGGAGGATGTGTACCATTATCTCTGTCATACCCAAGAAACCAGCAAACACGAAACTCCACTCCTGTACTTTCCTTCTTAATTACTGCTTTTCCTGGCACAGTTATCTGTGAATTGACATCATACAACTGCTCCACGTAAGAGCTCCTCTATTACAACCATTCTAACACTTGTACACAGCCGAGTTGCCGTGATGTACGTAAGTAATAGCAGGTTAAAGTCTGAAAGGATGTGTTAAGGAAGACAAGCTGTGCAGCGCAAACCTTCAAAGCAGGCGACTGCAGCCACCGGAGCTGAGTATTGCTCCATTCACCTGGTGCCCTGCAAAAACACCACACCACGTAAGGCAACTCCATCCCAGCACTGGAAGACCTGGGCAGGAAGATAGACGATTACTAGGTGAACTACTTAATCTTTGATCAGAAATTTAGGATATGTGACTAGAGGGAAGTTTTATAGTAGTTTTATGAGGTTCCATCTACAGGGCTCCACAGCCAAGGCCTTACACACACCGAGCAGAATTCCTTTGCATGTTGTATCGGTATTACAGCCCTGTTTATCCATCTCACTGCAAGTTTTGTTGAAGAGTGTGACATCACCTCGATTTCAACCAGGTTTCCACTGTAATTTCTGGGGTATTTTCAGAGGAACCGATACCTAGTGAGTTACCCCTGTTCCTTACCGGTGCAGTTGATTATTCCTGCCTACGTGTATGACAGGACATTAATTTGAGTCGAACATCTTCCTGCTTTTATGATACCTTTCTTGATAGTTTGCAATTGTATCTTCAGCTTGCATAAGCCCAACTCAACTAATAATCACCACAAGTATTATAAGTATGCTTGATTTCATCACCACTACCAAACCCCAGCTATGTTTCAGTGAGAAATAAAACCAGAAACACTACCAGCTACATTTTAAAGCATATTAAGAAAATATATAACCCGTAAAGGCCTTATAGAAAATTTTCAAGTGTTCAAAACATAGACCTCCATTTCTGCTTTTAAATGAAGTAAATTAACTCAATTTGCAGCTGCTCTGTTTTTTTTCCAGTGAAAAAGCTACTGCAACCACACCAGCAAAATGTCCAATGTGTTTTCAAAGACCAAGAGGCAGATTCCTGACGACTATTAACAACATTACAAGGGGAAAAGAAAAGAAAAAAGCTTTTAGTGCAATGGAAGATTATCTATCTTGTAAACATTTTTTTCTTTAAATGCACGGTTTTGTTTAAATTGTTTTATTACGGTATTTATTATTCATTCATTTTACAGCGTGGACAAGTTAAGAGAGCAATAAAAACCTTAACTTTGCTTCATCTGCTTTTAAAATTTAAAGGCTTTAGGATTCTACTAGCATAGATTCTTGCATTTAATATTGATTGCTTAATAATTTATAGCATTGTAAATTTTACAGAACGTGAAACAGTCTTACTCAGCTCATTGCCAGCAAGACGTCAGGAATAATATTTGACAACTAATTATCTACAGAACAAAGTTCCCTGGGTTAATTACACCTGATAGGCCATATTAAATATATATACATGAAAAGCTTGATTCTGATTTTACTGAACTATTGTACACTTCAAGTCTCTAACTGATGGTCCTGAAAAAATCCAGCTGTTAAGCTGTGTCTTGAAAGGTGGGACACTTACTCAACTAAACCCAGAGCTATAAGCCGAAATCCAGATGACTTAAACCTGCATCCAGGAATGAGGATGTTTGCAGGAATCTCTCCTAAAACAGTCAGCGATTAAGTTGTTACTACTGATACTGTACATGTCTTGACCTCAGCATGACTGATCCTACCAGCTGATTCATACTTCAGAGCATGAATTCCTGCCCAGATACAAACTCAGAGGCTATGCTATCAGCGTGCAGTGGCTGGATGTTGGCAGCAGCACTGTTTGAGTTGGTTTGTGCAGTCGTTGCTGTGCGGCTGCCCCCTCCCACAGGAGCTCCGTACACTCGTGTGCTTCAAGAGATTGGGGAACTACCAGTGGGCAGAAACAGTTTGAGGAGGTGGTGCATTTTTCACCTCTCTTAGTTGAGCGCTTGCTCACACGGACAGTGATACCAGCAAGTGCAGGGTACAACTCTGGAACTGAACAAGCGACTGAGGAGATGGGGAGGAAAGAATAGGGCAGGATGGCTTGAGCAGACATTGCCATGAAGGAAACACACTTATTCCAGTTTCAAAAGACAGAAAAAAAGGCCTCCTCTACAATTCTTTTAACAACCAACCCTGAAAATCACGTATGCAAGAATGAATGGTTCCACTTGCTCAAAATTTTATCTAGGCAGACTTAAACACAGCAGACTATGGGAGGAGGTGGATGAAAGTTCAAGAAGGGGCATGTGGGTCGTTTTGAAAAGGGGTAACAAAAAAATTCAAGACTCAACTGACTCTGAGTGGGAGGAAGGGAAATGGGGAAGCAGGAGTGAGGGACTCAGCTGAGGCTCACAGAGGTATCTGCGTCTTCTGATGACAGGCTTATTTGGGCAAGTGTTACAACAGCGGGGTTTTTTTAAGCTGTATACAAATTGAAGCTGGGACCTTTAATAGATAGTATGACAAGAAAAGTTACCTTCAGGTCAGCCAGTCAGGTTAAGCTTTGCCTCACACTGATCCTGACAAGAGACATCTGCAGGTTTCTGCAGCATGGACAGAAAAAACCACAGGCCTCGCACACAAACACCTACCGAATTCAGGGACACTTAGAAAAAATACCAGTGGGCTGATCAAGTCTCTTTTTCTGCTCCGTGCTTTCAACAATGACAGCTGTTGGTCCTCCTGACAAGTTTAATTCTTTACAGGTTACATCACTGACATGCACAGCAGAAGTCACCCCTTCCATCCAACTCCACATTGCGAAACCACACACGTGAGAAAGAGCAGCGCTTTGTGATTAGATTTTTTGAAATGACATGTTAATACCAGTGGACAAAACTCAAACCTTTCCGAGGTAGGGTGTCAAGCAAGAATGAACTGCAATAACCTTTCTGCAGCAACAGAACAATCAATATTTACGGGGAACAATCAGTATTTACTAATTTCTTGCACACCTACAAGACATAGGTACTTTTCTGCCAGTCCCTAGAGGCACTCTGCAATTTGCATTTGAAAGTACAGTAGGCAGCAAAGCCCATGTTCTGCTACCTTGAGACAGCTGCTTCAAAGGTCATCACGATTCAGTCCAGACCCCAGCTGCAAAGGCCGATTGCTTTGGCCAATGAAGCTGAAGTCTGACATTTCCTGCTCACACCAAAAAGGGGTTACAGCATCAGTAACCCAAGAATAGTGTCAGCATCACCTATCTATTTGAAGTGAGTTTTCCCCAATTTCAAAATGTAAAATGTGTCTGTAACTCCCCACCCACGCATTTCAATCTCGGTCCTACTGAAAAATTGAAGCAAGTGGTGTTGAAAGGTTGTTTGGAGATGAAAAATCAAAGTTACTTTTAAAAGAAAGTCCACATCAGATTCGATGAGCAATTGCTGAAAAGCAACATCGGTGTTCTGGACAGGATCTGGAAATCCCTTTGCAAACAACTGCCTATTGTTAGGATGGGCAACAGCAGTTGGAGCTGCACCTTTGGAAGGTGTAATTTAGCTCTGGCTATAAAATTGACCAGGTGCACTGATGGAAAATCCTAAATTCTAGAAGTGCTAGTGGAAAGGAAGACACAGATCTTTATTAAGCAGATTTCACACACCAGCAAAATGCAAAAGACTAACTTGTGATAATTAGACCAGAAAATAGAACTTAAAACACTGCAGAAAGCCCCTCCCCTTTTCCACTGTGCTATGAAAAACCAGCCTCCAACCTCAAGGCTTTACGAATCTCTTCGATGTAAGGATTACTGTAGTCGCCTTAAGTGAACAGATAACACAAATTAAAGACTTGTCTCATCAACGCAGAGCTTCCACAACTCTGCTTATGCAGGAGTCTTAAGGTTCTTTATACTCAGACTGACTACAATTTATTCCCTACTTTGTAAAGAGTGAAGTTCAGGGGAGGGAAAAGTTCTGCATGTGCTACAGCGAGGGTTCACTGTGCTCATCCAAATTATCCTCCTCTTACAGAGGAGACATGACTCATATCAAGCGTCAAAGTCACCAAATTGTCAGCATCTTTATTTTTCCTTCCACCCTTCACAGTTCCTCCCAGTAGTTATTACTGGGGGAGTGTCACAGCAAACAGCCCTTACATCACCATCTATTCCCCCTTCCTCCTCCACTACCCCAAATGGAACAGGCAATGCTCTCACTAGGCCAGCTCATGCAATTCTTTATTCTTTGCAATTTCCTACCTCTCATTTGAAAAACAAATACTTCACTGTTATCTAAAAATATATTAAAACATTGCCAGCAACTCAGCACTCAAAGCAAAACAACCATCACCACCCAGTGTGAACGCACAATAGGAGCAGCATTTTGGGTAAGGCAATTTTTTAAGGAGTTCTTAAGAGCAGTAAGACAAATAATTCAAGTAACAAAAAGAAAGAGCTGCTCTATAATCGCCCAGAGAACAACTCTGCCATGATGAGACTCAGCCAAATGCACAGCCCGAGGGCAGGAATGAAGACTGCAGTTTGACAGGAGCAAAAGCGCTCAGCAGCAGTGCCAGCTTAGGGTTTGCTGATCCAATTCCCATGTCAAAGCTGCTCTCCCATCAGTGCAGCCAGCACAACAACTTTAAACCCAATCAAAGACAACCTTAGCTAAAAAAACCCCAAACCAACC